>MU376391.1:0-36560 GCA_022495205.1 Hypoxylon sp. FL1150 | reverse complement strand
TAAATTAAATAATATTTTAATTATTTTAAATATAATATAAAATTTTTTATTATTTTTATATATTTTAAAATTTTTTTTTAAAATATTATTTTCGAAAATAATTTATAATATATTTTTATATAAAAATATATATTATAATATTTATTTTAAATTTTCTATAAAATAAATTAAAAATAAATTATATTTATTATAATTATTATTTTAATTATTTAAATTATTTAAAAAAAAATTATTTTAATTATAAATAAAATTATTAAAATTTAAAAATTAATATAATAATTTAAAATAATAAATTAAAATATAATTATAATAAAAAAAAGTTTTATTATATATATATTTATAAATTATTATCGGAAATTTGCGTGTATATTTATATATTTTAAAATCGGAAGCGATAAAATTTTATTTATAATTATTAAATTTATATTAAAATATTTTTACGAAATTAATTTCGAATTTTAAATAATTAAAATTATTTAATTATTAATTTAATTGCGATTTAAATGAATTAAATTATATTATTATATAATATTTAAATATTAAATTATTCGTATATAAAATATTTTAATAAAAATTTAATAAAATTATATTTTGCGATTTTTAAAAAAGTAATTATATAATGATTTTTTTATTTTAAAATATTTTAAATTTAATATTATCCGGATAAAAAATATTATATTATAATATAATTTAATTTATTTAAATTATAATTAAAATAATTATTAATTAATTTTAATTATATAAAAATTAGAATAAATTTTATAAAATTATTAAATTATAAACTTTTTAAATAAAAATGAAATTTTATTATTTTTAATTTTAAAATATATAAATATATATATAAATTTTTAATAATAATTTATAAATATATATATAATAAAATTTATAAAAAAAATATTATAAAAATAAAAAATAATGCTTTTCTAATAATAATCTAATTAACATTAATTTTAATAATAAAATGCCATTCGATATAATATTATCCCATTTAATTTATATGGGGACTTATTATAATTGTTAGCAGGATAAGACCCCCCCTTAAGTTCGAATCCGTTCACGGGGTTAGTGTTACCCTGGCCGGATGCTAATTTCGAGCTAGGATATCTCTTCAAAGTCGAAAGGTGGTGCGATTGGTGCACCACTGTCCTGTACCTAAGTACCTAGCCTAGGTTAGATTGAATTTGGTAGGCGGAGAGATCCGGCACTTATTTTACCCCAAAGATCTGTGGCCTCGTCAGGAACGGACCCGATGCATTGGAATGCGTACTATGTAGGTGGCAGGATGGTAGATCGTGGTAACACTACGTGAAAGGGAAAAAAACACAACCTGGATAATTGTTATTGGAAAGTAGTAAATCCGCATCTTATCGTTATGCCTAAGCTATTAAGCTACAGTTATTCTTCATGACAGATTTGGAGATTTACTAGTTACGGCGCAATTAAACATCGCCCGCTACTCGGTTACTGAGTTACATGGATTACACACCGCATCAACCATCAGCCTGAGCACCAAGATGAGCAACGCCCCGTTCCAAACCCTTGAGGATTCGCCATTTCCCTTGACGGATGTAGATAAATGGGTGTTGTCATTGACGGATGAGGAATACCAATACCACGACTGGGAGGACATGAAAAAGATCATTCGTAAGCTAATAGATCTTTTTTCATATCCTTTTGCTTCGTAGACACATTGAACTCAGACCAATTGTCAGGTGAAAATAACCTCTCTGTTCTCAAGCGAAAGCCTTCCGATCTGCGACGATATATGCAATGGACCGCCGAGACGAAAGCAGAGTATGGGTCCATGACAACGTTTCTCCTGAAGCAGCGGCTACCAAAAACCTGGGGCTCATCCCCCTTCACACCAGCGTCGCCCGTTCCATTCGATGACCCTTCTGACTATAGAGTCCTAGCCAACGACTGGCCGTACGGGCTGACATCAGATTTAACCCATATAGTTGTTTGGTCGAGAACTACAATCGCAGTCGATCCCGAGAATGGTGATATGACCCCCGAAAGTCGTAAAAACATTGAAAACTTCATAAAGAGGTTCTTTATTGAGAAGCTAGGCCCTGGCGGAAATGATAAGGTTTTGTGGTTCAAGAATTGGGTAGCATTGCAAAGCGTAAGGGCTTTAGAACGTATGTAGAATCCCTTTTCGGATGCCCCTTATAATCCAACCTCACTTGATATGAAGAAAGGGAAAAAAAAGATAGGAGGCTGCAAGACATTTTCCCAACCTATTGCTGACTTGAAGCTAGACATTCACGTCATCGTCAGGAATATCGAGAAGGATGTCTTGGATGAGTGGACCAAAGAACTTGATTGCCATCGACTGCTGAATTGAGGCCAATATTCATGGACTCGGGTCTCTAGATCAGTTAATCTTAGAATTCATATGTACCGTATCGTAACGTTCGCTAAAGTAAAATTTTGAAAAGGATATTGTGGTGTTGGATGTTGTATTGAGAGAAGCTAATCAGACGGGCCACCACCAGCTCATCAAGCAGCTCGCCTTTGCTTCCTGTTACCCGCTACTGGCGCAGCATTATCCGGCTGTTGTCCTTGTAGGCCCGCCATCCCACGAGCCATACCCAACAGACTATATCCTTTGACTGCTCCGTAAGCAGGGACAACAGTCCACAGAATCCATCCCCAGTTGCCAAAGAAAATGACCATGACAATGGATGCCCAGGTAACCCAGATGACATCAAACATGTATTCCGTAAGCCCGGGAGCAGACAGGTCTTCGCCAGCATTTTTGAGGGCTTTGGTTGATGGCTCATACTTTGGTCGCCCAGATGACTCCAAGACAAACTCGCAGATGAAGCTGGGTATCGAGAGAAGAACATAGAGCAAGATGGAGCGCTTCTTGAATAAGAAATGGAACAGCACGAAAAGCGTATTGACGATGAGAGTGCCGGTATGGAGGTTGGTGAGAGCCGCTGCGTTGGACTTTGCTCTATCTTTGCGTGCCTTTTGCGCCATGTTGAAATGTGTGAAAGCTAGCAACAAGGTATGACTTGCCGAATGAACAGTCAATTTGTCGCTTTATCAAGGGATAGGCAGGTTGGCGTCTTGTGTCGTGTGCAGACAGGGTCGTGGAATTGGTGACGAAATGTGTCCAAAAATCATTGTGGCAGGGCAGAGGCTGGAAAAATGACATGGGTGTCGAGTCCAATTTCTTATCGATTAGTATCCGCGGCTTGGGGGGTGCAGGTGGTTAGGTCCACCCCAATTGGGCTAGTAATCAACTTGGGGGTATATTAGCTACTTCCTCGTGGAGGTCCAGGCTTTAAGAAGTGGCTGGTGGGCTGGTGGGGGCTGTGTTGCTCTGGCAGTCGCGACGGGATGTCCTACCCAAGTTCATCAATTGCATCACAACTTCGCGCCTCGAACATCACTATTTTCAAGCAACCATATGGCCATTCGAATATAGCACCGACTATCTGGGTACTACCGATCGCCTCGCTTGCCACCAGAACATGGCACCCACGAGTTCGGCCACCGCTGGCCAGCTGAGGCAGATCATTCACTACCACCTCGATAATATATCCTACGACAATGCACTTTTCTTTGCCGAACGATTAGCTGCCCACGAACCTCGGTCGAGCGAATCACCCTATCTTCTTGCTCTCTGTCACTTTCGGTTGGGTGACTACCAGTCAGCCTACGAGATCAGTAAAGCGGTTGGATATCGAGGAACCAACATTTCGTGCTCCTACATATTCGCTCAGTGCTGCCTCGCGCTCGAGCAGTACAAGGATGGCATTGTGGCGCTAGAAAAGACCAAGGCTTCGTGGTCCCGGAAATCCAGCATAGGGAAGCATAGTGCAACAAGTAGAGCACAACCAGACGCCGCAAGCATTGCTTGCCTGCTGGGAAAGCTGTACCGGGCTTATGATGATAAGAAAAAAGCAATCGCCAACTTCGAAGAGGCGTTGAAGTCGAACCCATTCATGTGGGATGCGTTCACTGCGTTGTGCGATATGGGTGTCACTACGAGGACGGCCAACATTTTCAAGCTAAACGACACGTTGGTAGAGAGTATAAGTTGCGATCACCTTGGCGCAATTTCATCCGAGCAGAAGGACAGCAGTACAGCCGCCTCGATAGAACACCAGTTATACCAACTTAAGAAGTCGTCTGCTCGCTCTGCGATCTTCGACTCGAATACAGATCCTTTCGACTCGCAGAAATTGAACTCTGGAAACGATATACTCGGCACTACCCTACACGGCAGCCAGAATGACTTCATGTCCAAGATTAATGCAGCGCGCTCTAAGACGGCGAGTACTATCAATGAATCTGGATTTGAGAGCATGGAAACACCAATAACGAACTATAATGAATCAAATATTCCTCGAATTAACTATCCTTCAGAGCCCCCTCAGGCACCGACTAGAAAAACGAGGAATACTCAACCTGTTGAGTCTGGCCTCGGGGAGATGCCTTCCAAGATGGGCTATCGAGCTGGTACAAAAAGGACCCAAAGATTACAGGATAGGTCCCAGGACGATACGTTAGCAGAGTCCAATTCAGCCCTTCCTAGGACATCTGCCTCGACAGTGTCTGGGGTAGAGAGGAAGAGGACCGTATCTGGTCACCCTGTCCAGCCTAGGCAGCCGTCAGAAGAGCCCGGAGCTCCACAGAGAAGGAGCGCAAGGATAAACATGTTTCGAGGTACTAATGGGAAAGCCAATGCCGCAGCGTCCACCGTCAACGCCCCGCGAGACGTCAAAAAGACCAGACCGGCAATCTCCAGAATCGTGCGGCCCAATTCGAGCGGCTCGAACGTGGGTAGAGCTGTTAGTGGCAATAGAAAGCCCTTGGAGGAAAATGGCATGGATGTAGACCAGGCCGAGGCGCCACGGATTAAAGAAATTCTCCAACAACCAACAATGAAACCCGTGGAGTCGGAGTCCGTCAAGGTTGAAGAAACGCTGAAGTATCTGCTGGAGCTATTGAAGAAACTCGGCTCAGGCTACTTTGCGCTGTCACAATATCGCTGTGCGGAGGCCTTGGCATTCTATACCTCGCTGCCGCGGGCGCATCAGGATACACCTTGGGTGCTCTCACAGATAGGTCGAGCATATTATGAACAGGCGGCATATGCGGACGCAGAGAAGTACTATAGGCGGTTACGTATCCTCGCCCGCACCCGACTGGAGGATATGGAGGTCTATTCGACTATCTTGTGGTTTCTCAAGAGAGAGACAGACCTGTCTTTCCTTGCCCATGAACTCGTCGAGCTTTCGTGGCATTCTCCTCAAGCCTGGTGCGCATTCGGGAACGCTTGGTCCCTCGCGCGAGACCACGAGCAAGCATTACGATGCTTCAAGCGGGCAACCCAACTAGACCCCAAATTTGCCTATGCGTTTACTCTACAAGGCCACGAACACGTTGCGAACGAAGAATACGAGAAAGCTTTGACGGCGTACCGTCAAGCTGTATCAGCCGATCGTCGCCATTATAATGCATACTACGGTATCGGCCGGGTGTACGAAAGACTCGGCAATTACGATAAAGCTTTCATACACTTCCAGTCGGCATCCGTCATAAATCCTACCAATGCCGTACTAATCTGCTGCATCGGGAATGTTCTCGAAAAGCAGCGGCAGATTGTCCAG
Source organism: Hypoxylon sp. FL1150 (assembly GCA_022495205.1). Taxonomy (NCBI): domain Eukaryota; kingdom Fungi; phylum Ascomycota; class Sordariomycetes; order Xylariales; family Hypoxylaceae; genus Hypoxylon; species Hypoxylon sp. FL1150. Next base: position 30,930 of record MU376391.1, on the reverse strand, counting down.
GCTCTCCAATTTTTTACCAAAGCTACTGAACTTGCTCCCCATGCAGCGCAAACTCGATACAAGAAGGCCCGGGCCCTGCTGGCTCTGAACCAGCTTGATGACGCCCAGAAGGAACTTGAAATCTTAAAGACGCTTGCTCCCGATGAAGCTACGGTGCATTTCCTTCTCGGGAAGTTATACAAGATGCTAAACGACAAGGGCCAGGCCGTGCGCCATTTCACCATTGCGCTGAATTTAGACCCCAAGGTTTGTAACTCATTCCTATTTTTATATAGGCATCTACTAACCAAGCACACCAGGCGAGCCAGCAAATTAAGGAAGCCATCGAGAGCCTTGAAGACGACGATAGCTTTGACGATTCCATGATGGCATGACACTAAGACACGACAGAAACTGTTGGGGGTTTCTAGAAAGCGACTGTGCTTTTATTGCTGCGGCTGTTGCTTACAGCATTAAGGGGAGTTCGGCTGGGTTTCAGTGTTTTTTTTTCTAAAGGCATGCACTGTTTATCGAATGAATCTAATATGGGGTACAGCAAGACCTCGTACATGCCCGGCGCGTATGATTTGGCATTACGAGGCTTACCACAGGCATATGCATCAGCGGTTAAGGAAATATCGAGAGCCCTGTCGGGTTCGCCATCAGGGAACCAAAGGGTTTTGTGTATAGGTAGAAGGGCTCTGCATGGTGATGAAAGGAGTGTATAATAATGCGAGTAGACTTGACCATCGATCGAATCGTATCATATCTATGTATTAAAATGGGTGATTCGAATGGGCTTAAGAACACAGTAATAACCTGAGCAGCTACAGGCAAGTTCGCGTAGATTTGCCCGATGATATGAAGGGTTGATCACCTTCGATACGAAGTGCCTGTACATATAAGAGATGGTTAGCGAAAGTTACCTACAGTGGCTCGACAAAAAAAACGTCTAACAGGAATTTCCCCTCTCAAAGTTTACGATTCTAATAGCCATAACTTTACGAAAAAGAAGATTAAAAAGTTAATAAAAATTGAAATACTTATTATACCTTTTTGAGATTACGTATATATTTTTCCCCAATTTATTCCGCCAAAAGTGGCTGATATATTTAGAAATAAAATTTAAAAGTGATAAAAGTATACTTGCAATTTCAAATCACATTTCCTCTTGGAACTTATATAAGACCTATATATAAAAACTCGTATATATATAAAGAAATACATTAAATTCATATATATCAAGCCCCTGATTTTTTCGAATTTAATTCTAGAAAGTTATTAGGATTTATTTAAAAACGAGGGTGAAAAAACTAGGCAAAAGTACTTATTCCTATACAAAAATGGCTATTTTTAACAATGCATTACGTTTAACCTAGAATAGCTTCACCACAAAAATCAGGAAAAATAATCTAAATTAGCAGTTTGATAGATTTACTAATTATTTACAATATTAAACCAAGTGGCGGTATGTTTCATATAAAAAAGTATAAAGTTATGGCTTTCTAAAGTTGGTGAGTTTTGGTGTGAAAATCGCATTTGACGTTTTTTTTATTGAGCCACTGTATGCTTGGAGAGGTAATCCCAGCCTCCAGCTGAGTCACGTGGAGAGCCTTCTACCCTTAGTCCTAGGTAGTGTTTATCGGGACTACCTACCGCCTACCCAGCTATCGGTGTTTCGGTGGTTCGGGCAACCATCTGTTCTGCGGGTCCGGCAAGGAACAAAGCACGGGCCATGCAGGGGTTCCATGGAAATCAGCGAAAAAATGGCCCCAAAACGGAAACTAACAACCACAGCACCAAAGGGTGCCAAAACACGCCCGAATAACAGGAAAAATCAGAAAGGGATAAGAATGCGATTTTGATTTTTTAATTGTTGCCCCGGGCTGATGCACCACCCCAAGCACCCCCAAATCAGACTAGTACCTTCCGGCTCAGCAATTCGAATCAGTAAACCCCCTCACAATAACAGATAAAAGCCAACTAATCCTCTCCCACCCATTTCTCTTCCCTCTTTCTCGTTTCCTGATTTATCCATCATCATCAATTCGTGCACAATTTCCGCTCATCAACAAGCACCATAAATACATACCTTTCCATCACCGAAACACCTTTAAATCACTACTAAACCTCATTCAATATGACTGGACGTAAGTGCATCCCATTTTTATCACGTCTCGTCTCGCTGTCGCGTTGCAAAGTGGTGATGCGATACACCGCTAGTGGGTAGTGGACTGGCAATGGCGTTAGCCATTTAGACGCGTCGCGCGTCGCCTCTTCCACAACGCGATCTTTATTCCAACATATACTACGCCCACTACTATCGATCGCATTGTACTGACATGCTATTACTATAGGCGGCAAAGGTGGCAAGGGTCTCGGCAAGGGCGGCGCCAAGCGTCACCGCAAGATTCTTCGTGACAACATCCAGGGTATTACCAAGCCCGCTATCCGTCGTCTCGCCCGTCGTGGTGGTGTCAAGCGTATCTCAGCTAGTAAGTCTATCTTCATTGCTATTTCCCTAAATGAAAGTACTAACGTATTGCGCAGTGATATACGAAGAGACCCGAGGTGTCCTCAAGTCATTCCTCGAGGGCGTCATCCGTGACGCCGTCACCTACACCGAGCACGCCAAGCGCAAGACCGTCACGTCGCTCGACGTCGTCTACGCCCTGAAGCGACAGGGCCGCACCCTGTACGGTTTCGGTGGTTAAGCGAGCTATTCTATCTGTCTGTTTGCTCTCGGCTGTCCGCGATAGTGGTCTTTTCCCCCAATAATAGACTGTCGGGCATGGACCAACAAACTACAAGAGATGGCTAGGAAGCTCGGTGGGGAGGATTACCAGGGCTGTGACATTGCGGAACTTGGGGCATGATACACACACATTGTGATTTGGCGTTGGTGGTTTCTACACGTTTTATGGTTTGAGAGGCGTCTTAGGATGGGACGGCCCATGAGAATGATATGCTACGGCATAGTGAATACACACGCATTGCCCGAAGGGCTCTGCGATGAACAAAACCCGCCATATTGTCAACTGTGATCTTGTACTCTAATCTGTAGATTTCAATGAGTATGTGCGCATTGCCGAAATCTTTTTATGGTTGCCTAAATTCCCCAAGAACGGTGATATATGCGAGCTTTACCCGTATGAATGCTGCTTGCTCTAACGCCTAACGCCCCGGAATCTGCTAAACCTGAAGCAATGCAACCCACGCACGAAATATCCTATTTAATTACAGATACTTCCTCCCCGCCGCAGCGACCCTCTGCCTGAACACGGGGCTGCCGACCTCCATATTGACGCGGTAGAAGGGGCTCATGATGGTCTTGACCCAGTTCTCGTACACCTCGAGCATGAAGTTCTTGATGGCCTCCTCGGTCTGCGGGCTCGTGGGATTGGCGCCGATGGACGTGGACGAGCGCGTGGACGCCGTGGGCACGGGCGTCGTAGGTTGGTGCAGCAGGAGAAACTTGACGTTGCCGCCGGTCACGAAGCACGATACGTAGTTGTTGAAGAATTTGTCGACGCACTTGAGGTACCTTTTATATATGATAGACATGATCAGCACGGGGGTCTTCGGCTGGACATGTAGGGCGTAGAGAGTTAGGAAGACTGGAGATAGGGAGAGAATCAAAAGGCGCTTACATCTGTCCGCCGCCCCATTGCACCTCCTCGACGATGTCCAGGCTGCTGTGCACGATGAACTGGTTCATGTGCCGGGCCTGCTCGCTGAAGCGCGGCTGCCCGTCGCCGCCCTGCTTCGACGTGCCGAACTCGTGCTCGAAGAGCGGGTTGTCTTGCGTGCCGACGATGGCGAAGTAGTATGACATCTTGTCTGGCCGATTGGCTATCTATCGATCATTTGCGACGATACGTTGGCTCTATCGCGGAATTGAAGCTCAGGGCGGTGGGGCGCATGGAGTAGGTACCTGCGAGCTAAAAATGGTACGGTGGGTACTACATAGTAGGTAGGTACCTAAAGTCCCGGGGGTCGGCAGGCGTGGCCCGTGCGTCATCAATCCCACTCACCGAAGTTTTCTAAATACCAATTCACGATTTGCCCGGATGATGATCGTCAATCGTCGAGCATAACATCATCACACAATGTTCGGCGCATTCAGAGCGACGAATTCGCTATTCAGCGGTCTTTTATGGTTCGTACCTACTCGAAGGATTTCCCACATGCCACGTCACGCAATCATCGCCTGCTTTGGAAAACTGGCTCGGTTACTTTCGCTAACGTACAATGATTCTACAGGAAGACCCCATGGCGCCTCTCGAAATTCCAGAAAGCCCGACAGCGGAGACGGTTACGGGGTGTCGACGCCGTCGTGGCGACCCTCGATAGTGCGCTAGCGAAGAATGGCGAGACCCTGAAGGCTCTCGAGACGTGGAAGGAAGCGATGCCTACTGAGGCTGAGATGTTGCCGAAGGACAAATACACAATGTTCGACCGGAAAGAGAAGCGATATAGAAAGGGTATTCACAGTATGTTGCCACTTCTACTGTCCCGCTTTATCTAAGGGTCTACGTGAGGAAATACTGACTGCGGGAAATAGAGCTACCGAAGTGGACGAGAGTATCGCAAAGATTGAACCCGCCTGGATATTAAAGCAGAGAGTCTGATTGTAGATGGAATACAGGGAGATTGCGGGAATTGTCGCAGCAACAGATGGTGTCTGGGTTTCTTCATCTTACGGCCTGGAGCTTGTAGTCTAAGCCCGGTTGTGTGTACATTATTGTACGAGGGTCTCGGAGGATAAGAGGTTCTCTGAATAGGTACGACGTATTATGATATGCCAGTTTAGTTGCTATTATTCTGTTGCATATAGCACCGGGATTAGAAGAATATACCTACAATCGTACAAGCTGTCTATTCTCATTCGGGGTATCAACGAATCGGTCAACCTAGCCTCTAAGGCTATCTCAGGCGTCCGTAGTCCTCCTCCGTGTGGAGATCTTTCTCTCTATTTCTCTCGGAATCCCGCTGTCTCTCGCTCTGTGCGGCTCTTCCAAGACCTCCTCGGCCCTCATCGTAGTCATCTCTGTATTCATCTCGCACCTGCCCACCAGATTTGCCACGACCGTATTGGCGACCCTCTTCGAAGCCCGGGTCCAAGTCGGTTCGAATAATGCGCTCGTCGAGCTTGGTACCGCCTATGTACTTCATGCAATCGAGAGCATCCTGGTGGGTGTAGTACTCGACGAAGCAGAAACCGCAAGGGGTCTTGTTGTTTCGATCCAGTCCCATGACCAGGCGCTTGATCTCGCCGCACCTGGAGAAAAGCTCGTAAACTTGTTCCTCGGTGGTGTAGAATGATCTATAGAAGACAATTGTCAGTATTTGGGTGCGTCCGTGCAATGATTAGGAAACATAGAGGTAAGCCTACAGGTTCCCGACGTAGAGAGTAGTGGCGTTCCTCAGAGGATCATCAGGTGGCTCTTCTGTCTGGGCATTGACAGCCTCTGCATCGCCGTCTTTGTTGTCGCGGCCGTGGTCTGTTCGTCTGCGCTTATTTGCCTATCCCATCAACGTATTAGCCTGTCTAGTTCCGATCCCGAGCAAGAATGTTGGATAAGAAAGAGCTTACCCGACTGTTATAATACGCGCTGGGGCGGTCTAATCGGTCGACGGTAGATCGGAGTAAAGCTGGCATCTTGGAATACTGAACTCTACTTTGTACAACCAAACGTGGCTAGATAGGGAAATTGTTGTGTGAGATGCTGCTATTACATACCTGTAAGAAGAAGGCTGAGGTTTAGCCTTTACCTTTAGGATGTGAAGCAAGTGAAAGGCTGGCCATGGTCCCACTTTTTTCGGGCACTTGCAAGCTTAGAGCTTCATGCGCGTTCCCTACCGTGTCAGATCGCGCCTGTTGAATTTTGAGCTAGTCGGCATACCTGAACCTTAGCACCAGGTCATTAGGTGTATGCTTTTTTCCTGCCGCCCTGCACCCAAAAAACCCTCTCTTCTTTCCTTTAGACTTTACGCCTTGGAGTGAAATAAATAGGACCTAATAATTCTGGTATTCCAGTATCTTTACTCAAGTGGCTCTATCCAACGGTGGGTAGCTTCATAAATCAAAGTAAGAGCTTACCGCAAACAGCCTAACTTCTCAAATCGAGATCTTTCTTTTTCCTGACCACCCTTCCAATTCCAGCCATCCGACCAACAAACCAGCAGTGCCAGCGCATAAACCAGCACACCGAGCAAACTCTAGCCAACCTATCTTACAGCTTAGGCAGAAATGCAAATTTGATGACAATACACACCGAAGCCTGAAAGATGCCCAAGATAAAGAGCTATACCCCCGCCTGGCTGCTGCCACCCACCCCCGGTCACGATCTCTTTGCACCCGACCAGAACGATGCTTCTTCATATACCTCCAAATCCTTTTCCAAGTCGTTTCCCCGGCGGACCCTTGCTCGCCGTGGCACCGAGGTATTCATTGCTGTTGGTAAGGAAATCAGATGGGCAGACCTGGTTTACTTGAAAGAGCGATGGGAAGAGAAGCAAACCAAAGCCCGAGGCGGCCCTCGATTCAAACGCGAGGAGTCAGTTAGCCCCTCGGATGACGAGCTGCTAAGCGAGTCAATTGAGAATGGGTGTGCAGAAGGTTTCCGAGTAAGTGGTTTCGCATCATGACTACCTAGGTATCTTCGCCGTTGAACAGCACTAAACTTTTCCAGACTATTACAACCTCGGTCGGTAGCGACATCCTCCAACTTGCTATATCGCCGTATGCAAACTTCATAGCAGTCGTAACAAGCCACACAATTCGTATCCTTCTCCTACCCGACTCGTCCCATCTGACCGCGCCGAGCCTCGACGCCATAAAGCCGAAGTCATGGACCTTAGCCCCGACGACGCATGTTATGGACCGTTCGCCGATAGCATCAGCTATATGGCATCCGCTGGGGGTCAATGGGTCCGCGTTGGTAACGGTTACGAAGGACGCTGTTGTAAGAGTCTGGGAGGTTTCCCAGAAGGACCGCTGGTCATTCGATCAACCCACTCTTACTATCGACTTGCAGAAGCTTGCAAGTGGCACATCCTTGGACCAGAACTTCGCCGCTTCGCCTGATGTTACGAATAAGGGATTTTCGCCCGACTCTTTCGAGATGGAGGTCGCGGCGGCGTGCTTTGCTGGTAGAGGGTCTGGTGGATGGTCACCGATGACGCTGTGGATCGCAATGCGAGAAGGAGATGTCTATGCTTTGTGCCCTTTGCTGCCCGAATTATGGGCTCCGCCGCCGACTCTCATCCCCTCGCTTTCTATCTCCATTGTGGGGAACTTAGCAGCACTCGAAGACGACCCGAACGTTTCCGAACTAACGAAGTTGTTGGCACAGCAGCAGCTCGACTGGATGTCGGATCTCGACAAGCAAGAACCTAGGGTTGTGGAAGGTCCGCCGGGCGAAACTCCTACCGAAGTCTACACTCGTCCTACGAAGCCGGGTGTTGTTCCTCGATTACAGGGCCCCTTTGATATAGAACTAAGTCCGGAGAGTGAGGACGACCTGGACACGGAACTAACAGACATATTCGCTATCGGACAGAAGCTTGACACCGATGAACTAATGATGGGCGAAGACGAAGAGCTTGAAATGGAGGACATTGAGGGAGAAGGTCTCTCTCTATCAATCATTTGCTTGCTCTCGTCTAGCGGCCAGCTGCGGGTGTGTCTAGATATGGATGGTGTTCAGGCACAATGGCTTCCTCCTCGCAATAGATTGAAAACCATGGGACGTTTAGCTGGTTCGCCTTCACTGCTGACCTTCCAGAGTATGGATATCTTGACTTCTTTGGAGGTCACCGAAGATGCCTGGCCGATGTTCAGTTCCGACGTTACGTCGAGGTACTCTTTCTTTATTACACATCCGTCGAGCATCACACATATTTCACTGTCGCCATGGGTCTTCCGTTTAGAAAGTGAGCTTCAGGGCGATTCGCAAGCTGGGTCTGAATTCAGGATCGATCTGCTTGTCAAAGGACAAAGTTCGACTCGAGAACGGCTCTACACCAATACGGCCCAACCCGACTCACAACTTCCTTTAGCGGCTTCGGTCGCCATCCGCGATCCCGATCTTGGTTATTTCTTGTTGTCTGCCACTCCCTTTGACCCAATCGCAGTAATATTCGATACACCAGATGACGAATTTGCTCTCATCCGACCTGCGTCACCCACCTACGAAAAGGATGCAGAAATCAAACCTATGGACTTTTACGAACCTCGTCCCGTCTACCAACCATCACACAACTTTGACCAAAACTCGTCACTGCCACTCTTGCTCAATCAACTCCGCACTGGCCGCCATAAGACAGTCATTGCCCAAGAAGTTCGGCTGTCGCCGCTGACCCTACAGCTCTTCACGGAAGCGCATAAGCTCCTCAGTGACGAGACTCTTAGGCTCGGTGAAGCAGCCTCTGAAGTATTCCGGCGGTGCGTTCAACTGCAGGTAGAACTAAAACAGCAGGTCAATAAAGCAAACGAAGTCAGGGCCAGAGTTGAAGCTGTTACGGGAGAAGACCAGGACGAGGCGAGCGAACCGGAGACGAATAACGCCTTGATCGAGAGGCGGCTCCAAGATGCAAAGGACAGGGGGGAGGCTCTTAGCCAACGGATCGAGAAGATGAGAAAGACGGTCAGCAAGGCAACCAGTCGCGAGCTGAGCGACAAGGAGAAGGCTTGGGTTAACGAGGTTACCGTTCTGGACAACAATCTCTTTGGATCTACGATACCGGCAGATGGGCCTAGCAAATTAAAACAGACGAGGAAGAGGTACGAAGAGATCATCCGACTTAGGGATGAACTCGTGGAGGAAGCGGAGAAGTTGGGCGCGACTGCTAGCGAAGGAGGAGAGGAGAACTTGAGCACCTCCACCACCGACTTGCGCATACCATCGGAACTCCGAAAGGCAAAGATCAACCAAGTCAAGCGACTTATCGAGCGTGAGACAGCCTTGGTGGATGCGGTAAGGTTGCGACTTGAACGATTATCAACTGTTGGGTAGGGCCATATAGTGCGACGGATAGGCGTGGCAGGTCAGGATGCATCCTAGAGGAAGGAACGTACCCCGTCAAGGGAGTGTATAAATGTGATACTACTACTTGTCTAATGTGCATCTAGCATAGAAACAGGGCGACTGGCTTCGATTGTCCGTGGCCGGTTTTACAGAAATGGGTACAGTCAGCATTATCGTTGTCGTGGCGGTCCCTTGGCGAATCTTATCGTTACTCACTGTGACGTCTCGAAGCAGTATCGTCAGATGCCCAATTGGGGTCAGGTAAAGAAGAGGCGAGAAAGCCGTACGCCGATCTTTACTCTTGTTCTCAACAGTCGTACGGCAGGAGGCGAATCGGCACATCGCGTCCAATAACAGGGGTCCAGGCATCAGTCCACCTGCAGCCTTGCAACACCACGCAGCCTAAACGAATCGACTTCCAAGGTCGAGGTACATGAAGTCGAATCAGTCTGGTTCGCCTATATTCCTGCCTTTCGGAAATGAAGGAAAAAAAAAAAAAAAAAAAAAAAAAAAAAAAAAAAAAAAAACTGGCGCCAGCATATGTTGAACGAGAATGTCGGTGGTATAAGTAAGACTGGCTAAAATCCGACTATCGTGCCGGTGCTACTCGATACCTGGGAGGGTTATCTTCCGCCTTGAAATTTTCAATTTCCTTCCCAATACCTTCCGATGGTTTCATTGCACCTGAGAGGTATGCCGTTACAATGGCTACCTATTCTTCAATATCCATCGTTGTAGAAGGTCGTTGTGCAAATCCCAACATTCTGGGCCACCCATCCCTCCATTGCTCGCCTTACTTTTAATTGGCCCTGGGCATTCCGCATCACCGGCCGACGTTAAACTTCTAGCACTCTGCTCACTACGACCTGACCGTCCGGCCTAAGGGCAATACACAGGCTTGTCTCCGGTATCCTCTCGCAAAGTTGTGACTCGGGGTAACGAGGATGGCCGCTGTTTGGGTATAGGACGGGGCTTTAGTGGCAAAATCGTGCCCAATTCTTTCAGGGACTCCCCCCCTAATTAATCAACATATAGTGTTTGCGCATCCAACACATGCATCTCATTAGTATGACCTTAGAGTCGGTACCCGTAAGCCATGCCGGCAGAACAAGGGGTGTGTCTCGTACTACATGTCCCAACACGGGCTGGGAATACATTCGCCAGCGCCGAGACCTACCTCTGCCTACCTTGGACCGTAACAGGCAGTACTGTGTGTGTCCCTTCGATACGACGGTTGGTCAACTCTGCCAGCCATTGACGTATCAACGAAATATAATGTTTTGCTATTGTTCTACCGACACCTCGGAGAGTGTCGGGTGTGCATCGCCAGTGCAGTGTGGTTTCGACACTTCAACTATGACTTGCGGTACAAGACCCAGGTCTTGGGCTGAGATTCCTTCCTTTTTTTCCAAGCCGGGGCTAGCAATTCACGGACGCATTGCTATCTAGTCCGCCTCACTTTTGTGCAATATAGGTTGCATGAAGCTAACCCTAGTCCCCGAAGGGTCATGGATAGGTGCAGCGTCTCACATGGGGATATCTTCCTGTATATTGCTGTAAATTGTGTATATATATAATGCCGATTGTCTGATATGTCGACTCTGATATCTGATAGTATAAGGTTATTGCACTTGGCCCTTTTTCAATGCTTGTATGCCTCCCTGGCCAGTTTCTCTCGGTCACTCTCCATCGCCAGTTAGAAAACAGCATGGCGCCCTTTTCCGCGAGCTTCGACTATAGAAGTCAGATAATAGGCAAGATTTCCCCATGCCGCCCCCCCTCCCTCTCTCGGCCCCGCTACGACGCCTGTTAACACTTACTGTAGACAACTGCGAGTTCTTCATAGCTAAATATGACATCGTCTCGATTATTACCGTCAGAGACCCGAGGGGGCTCTACAAGGCATATGCGATTCGATCTAATCAGGACTCGCGAGACGTCCTCCTCGCCTCGGAACCCAGCGACATAGTCTTGAAGGCCATCTCATCGTTACATGCCAAGTCATGCGAGGCCGCCCACCATTATATCGCGACCAATGGATTCACCCATCCCCCGGACCTGAAGAAGACACGGTTCGACGAGAAGGACGAGAGGGACGAGGACAACGACGACGACGACGTAGCATCCTTCGTCTCGGGTCACTCGGCGTCCTCGACCGCCGCCCTGTCTTACTGGGGCAGCTCCGACGACGAGGCCGCCACGACGCCAGCCTCATCCTCTGACCCCCGCGCGGGCTATCGCCATCGGGAGAGCGGAGATGACGAAAAGGGGAACAACGCCAACGCCAACAACACGAGCAGGCGCCGTTCCAGCAAGCCACCTGCAGGCAGTAACAAGAAGCAGGCTCGGGAGCCTGCCTCTTCTCGATTCCCGACAGAGCCGTACGACACGGAAGACGAAGAAGAACAGCAGCAGCAGCAACAGTCGCAACAACCACACCAGCAGCTGCCGCCCCATCACCAACTGCCTCCTCGCGTCAGGCTTCTGAGCCCCGTTCGGTCTGCAACGTCTTCCGCGGCCAACACTAGCACCTCGTACCGCCCGCCCCCACCGCCTCCGGGATGGACCGGCCCACCTGGACCGCCTCCTGCGCGCGCCATCCCTATTCCCACGCCCCAGGCTTCTTCCCATCGCCATCAGCACCATCAGCAGCACCACCAGCAACCCGCCGGCTTCGCGCACTACTACCATCCCCATCGCCCTTCTCCCCCGGGGCAGCCCATCCCCCCTCCCCTATCCCTACCGCTCGCAGCAGGCCTCGTCCCAACCCCGACCCCAGCAGCGCAGCCAAAGACGATCGTTAGCAACCCGAACCCAAACACAAGCACAGGCGCAGCCGACTCACCACCGCACTTTGCCAACTCCGCCACGCGCACAACCACCATGGCCACCTCGCCAGCCTTCGGTCCGTACACAGGCCTGCCTCCGCACATGCTATACAAAGCCAGCATGCCTAACCTGTCGGATCACCACCGCAACAGCACCAGCAGCACCAGCCTCGCATCGACGGCAACGATACCTCTGCTACCGCCGCATTACCACCAGCAGCAGCACTTCGACGCCAACACATCTCTCCCGTCTTTCACCAGGGGCGGTCCCCCACCACCTCCTCCGCCTCCTCCTCCTCCTGCCGCGGCACCACCACTACCACAGCAGCAGCCGCACCCGCAACAGCGCGTCTACGACGTGCGCCTGACGATCCGCTTCGGCCACGGCGAGCAGCGGATCTTGGAGAGCAGCCGGGCGAGCGTCCGCGCGCTGCAGGAGGTGGCCGTCGCATACGTGCAAACGCACGCAGTAACGTTCGGGTCCGGGTCGTCGTCGTCGTCTAGCTCAGGAGGAGGTGGGAGTGGGAGTATGGGTATGGCGACGGCGGACCTGCGGGCCGGCGTGCGCAGCGCGTTCTTCGGGCCCGGCGAGGCGTACGATATGAGCTCGTACCGGGGGGATGACTTGACGAGGCTGTTCGGGATGCTGAGCGCGGGGGGCGGGATACCGAGGTTTGAGGTTGAGGTTGAGGAGGTGGTTGATTGAAATCGCTTGATTAAAGACTGGTTTGTTGAAGAATGTTTTTTTGTTTTTTTTTTTTTGAGTTCCTACTTTTGAAAAGCTCATCTTTTTTTTTTGTGTTCTTTCTTTTTTGGAACTCCTGGATACCTAGGTACCAGGTAGTTATCCCCAACGCGACGCACTTCTTACATTCGTTTTTCACATCACCCACTTATTCGGTGGGAGGCCTACTGTTCTAGCATGGAAGGCATACAGAAAAGTGCTTCGAGTTTCTTTCGTACCTCTCACTTTTTTTTCACTTTTTTGACCAGACTTTGACTAGATTGCAACGACACAAAGAGCGGTGGATGTACAGTATGCTACGAGAAGTTAGGCGAGAATGAACGATGGCTGAAGAGACATGGATTGCTGATGTTTTGCTTTTCTTCTTTTGCGATTCTCGATGTCGTTTCTTTTCTGTTGTATCTATCTATCTACTACTATAATAGCCGCTTGGCGGGCTAGAATGTATAAGTGAACCTATAAGACGATCTCTGATGTGATGCTTCCTATTCTATAGAATGAGTGTCGATAGTTAAGCCCTGTATAATTATACTAACCTAGCAGTGCTTATCTCCGAAACACATATTATTCATTCATCTCCCACGCCTCCCCCCCTTTTTTTCTCATCAACGCACCCCACAATGGTCTCTTTACATCTGCAGCAACGAGAGACAAAAGTCAGCCTAAAGAAATTAGGAGAAGGTAAGCCGCAGCAGGATCCTAGACAAACATATCATCTCCCAAGACACGTAATTCCACTCGAGACAGGAGGCTTCGGAGGCTTACTTATGCGGTCCGACGACAGGACTGCGGAATTTACTATCTAGCTTTGATGATTCACGAGTGGTGTACGCGGAAGAAAATACATTATTAATATCTCGCTGCCGGGCGATACTAGGCTGGGAGACGGACGGGACGACGTGCTCGCTCCACGGCTGCCGTGTAACTATCTACATAAGGTACGATGCATATGCATAAAGGCGTCGTACAACAATAACAGCAACAACATGGCGTCCCGCCCAGAAATACGGACATAGAGGGGATTAGGAATCTCACTCATCCTTCGTCGGGGAATATGATGGAAGAAATCGGGGGGGGAGAGGACGGGACCGGGCCGCTTCTGCTTGGCTTACTATAACATACCTAACCTAGCTCTCACCTATTTCATATCGTATCGCGGCGTACGTACGTACGTACTACCCCAACGGAACACATATTAGGGCATATCTTTGCTACTACGACGCCTGCTTACCTAGGTAAGTCGAGAGAGATTTCAATTTCAAATACTATATGGATCCCGGTGAAATGGCGTTAGTTACACCGCTTCGTCAAGCCGTCGGGTGACAGCCGTCACCGTGAGAAAAAAAGGCGGGAAGGAGAATCACCACGTATACCTTTCTTTTCTTGCTAGATGACTTCACATGGGTATGCAAGGTACTGTATGACGACTCTTAACGCCATAGCGGCTACCGCATCTAAGAACTTGCTTAATTCTAGTTTCGTGCCAAGGTCAACGAATGCCTATTGTTGATACGCCTCTCTGCGCGTCTACCCGTGGGCGTCGAGGGGGGGTTAAATACCTAGGTAGATCTCATATCGTATTATAGTGTATCGGAGGTAGCTCCGCACCGAGGATTTAAATTTTTCGTGCTCAAATGTATACGCAGCCTTGATGCAAAGGTAAAGGTAGGAGAGTTGGAGGCCTTGCTCACGGTCGTGACACCGTGACACCGTATCGATACAAGCTCTAAAGCCTAGTTGTCACACAATTAAGGACAATGTTCCTCGTACATGTATATCTCTCATAACACGGCAAGGCAGAGAGTACCCGAGCCAGTGTCAACCCATATCCACGTGCCACAACAAAATCACTTCTTGTAATTTTAGTACCTTCATATGTCAACTCTAAACTTTAACCTAATACCACCCATACCAAACGTCGTCGTCAATTCCCTAGGTACTCGTAGCAACCCGCGGCAGTGGCAGTAATGGCAACATCGACGCGTCCGTCTGTACCCAGTAACGACAGGAGGACATAGGCATGGCTGCTGGATACCCTATCGCTCCAGGTCCCACCGATCGACGATACGAGGCAAACCAAAATCGGGAATACTGAACCGAGCTAACACGACTTCTACGTGAGGTCAAAGGGTGGGAGGCAAAGACAATAAGCCGAACCACCACAGGCATTGATTACGGTTGGAGAGTTGTGTGGACGTTTCAGTAGTGACCTATTAGCCTGACATCTCTAGTTCAATCGTCTCGACCCACAAGCCCAGGGCATTGCCATCACTGTTGCCGAGACCAAGATATCAGTACTCGTACTCGAGGCACCCTTGGGTACAGTAACGTCCGGTACGGTAAAAGGCGAAAGCACTACTAGCAGAGGGATACTAGGAAGGCAAGTGGATATGAAAATACCAGAAGATCCTTTTGTCGGAGTGATAGCGACAACAATAGAAGTATCGTTGCCGTTACTCCCCGTAGTACTAGCCGTAGACGTGATACTGGTAGACCGTCATACCACGAGGTTGGAGTAAGCATTCTCCCAAGGACGCATCGATGCCAGAGGGCAACGAGTTGGGCTCTGGTAGCTTCAGTGAAGTTCCTAGGTAGTTTTGGTGAGTGTGTTGACATTGATATTCGATGTAGGGGGGGGGGGAGGCGGGGGTTGGTTCACTGGACTAAATGCTACCATTGGCGTATTTTAAAATATTGCCTATCACGGAGAATAACCTTGGCTAGAGAGAAGAGAAGAGTTAGTACAACAAGAAGGTGGACAGGAAAGAGAGAAAATGGAGGAGATGGTTTATATCCTATAAGAAGAGAAAAAAAAAACTTGGAACTGGGCTCCGGCTGGATTCGAACCAGCATCTTCCCCTATAGGCGAAACTACCTATGGACAGGCTCCCATTACCCCACGAGGCCATCATAATGCTGCAAATCCGTTGCGTAACAAGGCCCATGATATTTTTCGATACATAGCCCTCTCACTTGCCAACCCCAAGCTTTTTAAATAAATTTTGCCGCAAGTCACAACGACAATGGTTGAATGAACGAGCTGAATATATTCACCCAGTAGCGACTCGTCGACTGCTATCTACCTAGGTACCTAGCAAGCATACCTCATATAGGTAGATCAGAGTTGGCACACTACCATTCACTCTTCTCCACTACATGCCCTAATATTAACTTAGGCACTTAGCAAAGATATCACTTCTCAGGTCATCTTGAGCTTCAACAACCACATCATTCATATTCACGAAGCCAGGCTCGATAGTCTCTATCTTCCCATACTATCTCTGAGATCTAGTCATCATCAAGAAAAAACGCTGGTAAGAAACTGGTGTGTGTGTATGTCGTGGGGAGGCAAAAGTTCTTTTTTTATATATTCCAGACCGCCAAGATCTATCGCCTATCAAACGCCGCCCAAATGCTCATGAAGGATGCTAAGGTTGTCAACTCCCTGAAGCCCTTTTGACACAAGATAAGAGGTAGGCCTCTATGGCCCCCTGAACGTGCTTAGTATATACCCTGGGTGCGGTATTGGAATGTATCATAACTGTGTCTGTGTTAGTGTACTGTTCGGATTAGGTGGTTTAGGGAGGAAAGGGGGGCATACAGTCGTGTATAATAACTGCCAAGAGCTTTCGATATGAGGTCGGTCTCCACGAAGCTCTCGGCTGCGTCCGCGCTCAGATGCAGCTGAAACCGCTGCCGTAACGTCGTCGTCGCCTGTGCAACTCCGGCGGCAAAACACGGCATCTTGGAGTCGAGTCCCATCATACTGACCAAGTCGATGATGTTATCCGCTGATCGACGTAAAGCTGAAAGACAGGTCAGAAATGGTTGCTGCTTACGAGCGGATGGAGTGGATTTATGTCTAAGTCTTACCTTGGAAAGCTTGCTTGCACAACGTCTTGAAATCTTCAAAATCCGGCGAGTCTACTCCGCCCAACACGTCCACGTACTCCCAGGTCAGCTTGAAAGGCGCCGCCTCAAATCCAACCGACCCCGGCGAGTTTGAAAGCATAAATCCAAAGTCGATATGTATAATATGTCCCTCATTGTCGATCAAAACATTGCCGTTATGCCGGTCCTTTAACTGTAATATATACGAGATCATGCTGTATGCCGCAAGAGACCGCTTGAAGGCATCCACGGCCGCTCTGTATGGTTCGCTATCCGGCTTGCCAAAAGTCTTGACCCAATGATCCTTCAAGGTCGCAAAGCGCCGTCGAGGATTCACTCCGGACTCAATCGATGCTAAAGTCAGGCTTCGTTTGAGCGAATGTAAAGAAACACCATTCGTGATCGTTTCGATAAGGCCCGAGGATTCGCCAGTGACCAGGATCCTCATAAGCTTCACCCACACGGGGACATCGGCATCGACCCAAATCTTATGACAGACTTGAATAAGCTGACACGCAAAGGCCTCTTGCCGGAGGTCGGCTCCAGTCTTGACGATGACACTTATCAAATCCCAGTTCTTCATCCAACCGTACGGCGAAGTTTTGCGTATGCGTTCCTTCTTCATATGCCACGCCTCACCAAATACCGCAGCGCTTGGGTCATCGCGATCACCTTTCCTCTGGACACCACCCGTCATCGCATCGTTTTCCATTCGAGCGGCTCCGGCATTTGCGTTGCTCGTTGGGTCTAGGTCTTCTTCCAGATCTGTACCTTCAGGGGTTGACGGTGCTGCCTGTGCCTGGGCTTGGGCTTGTGCCTGAGCCTGAGCCTGTGCTTTAGCTATTATCATGTCAAATGTCGGTCCTTGACCATCGTCGAGGTCAAAACTTTGCTCCTCAAGACTTTGCATGCTCGCGATGATCTTAGACCTGATAGCCGCAACTTCCTGTCGTGGCCGCTTCCCACTCGTAGCATCAAGCTGAGCCAGCATTTGCGACGCCGTCCGCATATGTGTTGCTAAAGCCGAGAAATCTGGTTGATCGGTCGATGCGTTGCGTTGAGGTGGCAGTGTTATTCTTCTCAACGGACCAGGGCTACTGGACCTAGACGCAGACGCTACGTCCGTACGTGGTGGACTTAAATCAGCTAGCGAAGTTACATCTCCAGTGCCATTAGGTAAACTTCTACGCTTAGTAGATTGTTTTCCATTCCTTCTGCTCGTGGATTCAGGATCGTCAAATGGCTTAAGCATTGGCGAAGTCCCCAGATCCCCTGAAATCGGCTCGAAGACGCTATCTACCAGTTCAACGACAGGCTCGGGCGTTCGCTCGGAAGATGGCCTCCTTTGCGCATCCGATAAGTCAAATAGGCGCTTGCGAGTACCTTGCTCGCCTACGAGGGTGCTAAGCAGTCTTTGGTTGTTGTTACAGGTAGGATCAAAAGTAAAATCGTCCCGAAGAATCTCGATCATGAGTAGATATGGCACCTTCTCAGCGCTGTTTAGAACAGTGGCCTCGGCGGGATTGACCCTCACAATTCGATGATGGCGACTTTTCGCAGGTGAGCCATCTACCAAGGTGGGTGGACATATGATAGGTATATCCAGCTCAGCTGGTAAATCTCTAGCAATAAGCGCAAGCTCGGCGCGCAAAGCACTAAGGCGAGCCGGCTTCGGTACTATGACTAGGCGATTTGAAATGTCCTCGAGCGCTGCTAGAAATGCTGTCTGGCAATGAAAGTAATTCTGTCGGAGCAGTCTTCCCTTTTGGGTCGGGGTCATCTCCGCAAGACTTGCGAGCGTTTTGACGTGGTGAGAATGCCTTCTCGAGATTCCATCTGTTGGACGCGGGAGTCCGGCAGAGAGCGGAGTGACTGGTCGTATCACTGTCCTCGGCGACCTGACCTCAGGGAGTGGAAGAGATGAAGAGCTCAAGCGAGCTTCTAGCATTTTACTGTCGATGTATCCAGGTTTCCGTTGTTCGAGGGCAGCCACTTCATAGTCGGGGTCGGGGGTTCTTGGCGCAGGAACGACAGTATGCGACGTTCTCTTAGGTGACGAAACTGCCTGCTTCGAATCGGACGCACTCGTTGCTCGCGCCAACTCGCGGGGTCTTCGTGATCTCGTCGTGTTCCCAGTCACGGTCTGACTTCTGACAACTTTAGACATCGAGGTTGGCTGGCTCAGCTGGGTCGATTCGGAAATAACATCGCCAATAGGATGCGATTTCCTGGCTTGCGCGACGGCTAGTGGTCCAGCCCATTGTGGTAAAAGAGGGAGGCCAATGCTGGCAAAAACGAAGCTCGCGAGTACTGTGACGGGTAAAATATTCTCTTTTATCTTTTCATGCCTTGCGGTGTCCGAGAGTCCGAAGACAATATGTTGTACCTTGTTGTAAACCCTTCGACAAGTTTTGAAGGCTTGCGACTGTGGTGTTGCAGCGAGGTCGTGCAGGTAAGTTTGAAAGAGCCAGAAGGTCTAGAAGCAACACTCAGTAATTCATTCGCGCAACTTCAACTCGGGAATGGGTGCAGACCAGCAATGCAGCAGTAACCGATTCCTCGCAGAGATCTAACAGAAACTCCTCCAACGCCATGGAATCATTATCAACGCTGATTATAAGGTGGCATAGCTGGGGCAGGAAGAACTCGATGTCCTCGTAGGGGAACTGGCGGAGCTTGGAGCATAAGACATAGTGGATGCCGACATGTTCTGCGTATCGACTATAATAAAAATTGTGTCAAAAGCTACCGTCGCATAAGATGATGGAGGGGGAGGGGAGAGTTGCATACGATAGATAGGAAACGGAGAGAAAGGGGTTCTGGTTGAAGACATCACTCTCGATAAAGCGCTGGAGTAGATGCCACGACATAGCGAGCTGTGGCTTTTACGACAAGAAACGAGGCTCGATGCCTCAGCTATGCTCGACATGAAAGGGCTGGATGGGATAGAAAGGAGCTGGCATGGCTGTCGGATACAGCTTCGCTTCGGGTAGACGGTAGACGGTGAAGAGTGAACGTGTTCGAAGTCGGTCTCCAGAAATGCGGGCTTGGTTTCTTGTCGGCGTCGCGCATCTCTCAAGCAGCAAAAAAGCCAAAGTGGGAATCGGTCCAATTCTTCGAATTCCTTTCTGGCCTTCTTGGTACATTGTACCTAAGTAGGTACAGGTACATCGATATCATGCACCTTTATACCGTTTATCCCGCAATCGGTAGGTACTGCAGGTACTGGAGTACCTTCTTAGCACCGACTTGCCGAACATACAGGGATGGGAAAGCCTGCAATCGGCCTCTAATTGGCCTTCTCTTTTAGTGCTATCCCCTGAGGCACGGCGCTAGCCATACGCTAATATAAGATATTTCTACTGGTTGACAAGGGCGATTGAGCCAATCAGGTCTTCGGATAAAACCAGGGCTTTTTTTGACCTATATGTATATTTTTTATAGCTAAATCTAATAGCTTATATTATATAAATAAGGTTTTATGGATTGGCAAGGAATTAGAATTAATGAGAGTTTCGGATAAAATCAGGGCTTTTTTTGACCTATAGGATATACCTAATTAGATTTTTAGCCTGAATTAGGGCCATTTCTTCCATTTTGTATTGCACCTTTAATCTAATTGGCTTAATCGCTTTTGTTAACTAGTAGAAATATCTTATGTTAGCGTATGGCTAGCGCCGTGCCTCAGGGGATAGCTGTCAATACGGTACACTATGTTAGTACCTATTTCTGTCTGGTCCAGTGCTTTTCTCTAGGTTTTATTCTACCTCCAGCCGTAGGGTCTCCCGAATCTACCGAAAGCTTAATAATACATATACAATTTCCTGGTATCTTTAGCCCGATCATTTTTAAACATGGGAAATATAATATTTCATTTTTTTTCATCATAGGTATCTCAAGTACCTACATATATGGAACAGCCTGGAAACCCGAGTAAGAGTCTGAGCACCTGCAGCTATGCAATACGCTATTATTATAATACAGATATAATACAGATAGATGATCTACTTTAGTACGGAATACGCAATACGTGCTTAGATTATCTTCCGCGGAGAGCTAAAACACCAACATGGGCACGAAGACCAAAGAAGAAATTGATAAACAGGCACATCACGGAATACAATAACAAGTAATGAGTAAGTGTTGACTATACCCCAATCAGGGCATGCGTTGTCGCATTCCTCGCTTGATTACCTCCCTCGTGATGCAGTTTACTATCATTAGGTAGGTAGGGCACAAAGAAAAAGGCAGCCAAGCCTTTACATTCGATCCACCGTCCATAAACTCGTCGCAACGTAGGGTAGCCCCTTAAACCTCCAACGCCGATACAATGCACCCCCGGTGTAAAACGCCAGCGGCTCAGAAAGAACATTCGTCGTGACCTCATCGCCGTCGTATATCACGTAGAGAGTAGGTAAGGGAAAAAAAAAAGCATATGCAATTATGCCGGTGCCTTCCTCTTGCGACCGCCCCTTCCCTTCTTCTTTACGTTGCCGTCTTCGTCCTCGTCGCTATCCGTCTCGGCCTTGCTTCTGCCCGAACCCTTAGCGCCCTCCTTCTCTTCGTTCACCTTGGCGACGATGTCTTGCAGGAAGTCCCATTCATTAGCTGAGTCAATTGCCTGTTTCAGCATCGGCGCTGTGATTCTCTTGGAGTTCTTTTCTCTTGCTACCTCTGCGCTCTTACGCACGAGCTGCACCATAAATAACTCCAAAGCCTTGCCAACAGCAATTGGCGTTTGCTGGGCGACCTTTCCTACTTCTTCATCAGCCTGCATTATGCGCTTGATGCGCGCCGTGGGGAACTTGGTTCGGACCGGGGACGGTTCAATCTCGGTCTGCTGCTTCGCCGGGGCGATCTTGCGCGGCGGCATTGTGCTGGTACCAGGCGAGCCTGTCGGGTTGGACTGGTCGGATTGGTCGCTAGCAGCCTGAGGGTTCGAAGTAGGAGGCGTAGATCGCTGAGCTCGAAAGTCGAAGGGGGCAGGCGAGGATGTAGACTCGGAAAAGGGCGGATAATAGGCTGCGGGCGCGTTTGCAGGTTGCAAGGCGTACGATTGTTGGTTTGTATGGGTGAATTGGGTTTGTTGTCGAGGGTAGAGTTGCGATTGTGGTTGTCCACCTTGCGCTGAGAATGAGAATGTGTTGAAAGCGGTGTTGTTACCGTATGTAGGAGCGCTGGTGGGTTGTGCAGGTGCAGGTGCAGGTGTAGGTGCAGGTGCAGGCGACTGATATGCGTTGCCGTATTGGTGGGGCTGTGGCTGATTGTGATTGTTGTACCTTAAAGGTCCGTGACCGTGACCGGCTGCAACACCAACGCCAATGCCAATGCCAACTCCAAGTCCAGCTTGAAAGGGATATCCACCAGGTGGAGTGTGACTTTGAGGGATGTCAGAGGCGCTGGAATAGAAAGATGAAAGGTCGGGCGACTTTGGCGCGTACGAGCTTTCTTGGGCCGACATGACGAAAGAAGAAAAAAATCAAAGGGAAGAAAATTCGTAAAAGACGGCTGAAAAACTGGGGAGCTTGGGACGGCGGGGCAGTTTGGACTTTTGAGACCCAAGCAAGCTAAGATGGTGGCAGGAAAACCGTCTGGTACTAGGATGCCGTTTTGTGGTACTGATATAGACCAGCAATGGATTGACTTGGCGTGGCTGGTTCAAAGGGACCGTTGAATGGGACAAGGGGGTTGTTTGTATCTAACAGCCGCCAATAGACATGGGATCAAAAACCTTGCCTTGCACCTAGGGGATACGGTACGACCTCTGTATGATATACTCAAGCAGTTCAAGGTACCACGGGGCAACGTCAGGTACCTTGAACACCTTAGATAGGCTGATATGGGTAGGCAGACAGACTAATGCAGGAGGTAACACCCAATGATCGTTGATCATACGCACATATATTGCACTGAATGCAGGCGTAGCCCGTATAGGACTGAGGTGTGGGTTCAAGTGCCTAATGAGACCTTGAGCAATCCAGCCTCATGAGGAGGATAGCTTATTAGTTGGTCGGCCACTTGTCTGAACTCTTCACTTAATATTGTATTGGGATGATACAACTTAGGTGAATAGGATATTTGCAATTGTCGGACTGTAACTCTTCTGCGTTTAAAGGACTTAGACGGTAAATGGTTGCTGTGATTGGTCCGATTTACTTCGGATTACAGCTTCAACGTTTTTGCCCCTGTTGCAGGTGTTCGAGTGGGTAGAACCGTCCAAAGGCAACGATCGAAAAGGAATGCGCTAAAGCTATAGACGAAAGGACGAATAAGAGGCTAGGAATGGGAGGTAAAGCTGGTAAGGTAGGTCAAATTGCCGGGCGGTGAAGGTGGGGGCGATTTTCTGATAGAACCAGCACAGTGGGTGAACTTCTGACGCCAAACTCAAGTCGCCCGTGCTGCTGCTGCGGCGAAAGGGCGGTGGTTTTATATCCGCAACAGCTACCAAACCCATCAGGGGGTCCCAGTCATCGTGATTTAGCACCGCCACATACAAAAAGAGGAATAGACAAATCCACCACCAATTAATGCAACCCTTTCCACTCCATTACTTCGAACCCCACATAAATTTCTATCCAAGCTGTCACCGAAGCTCAATGACACCTTTCTTTTTCTTTTCCCAAGTCTTATCCGTTTTACCAATTTTATTTCTATACGGGTAGATCTCTTGACGCGCATTTTTCTATATTATACCCTATATACATCTGACGCGCGCGCATCAACACGGCTGACTCGTGTAGCATCGTTTTACACGACTATGTTCGCAGCCGGACCAGGCCGTGCGTTGCCATCTCCATCACTAAATGGACACTCTGTCAACTAAGCTTGTCTTAGCTGCATATACTGGTTACATCCAGGCTCCCGCAGATTGCCAGGCTACAGAGACGGGGCAGCTTGTACGAGTCAAGGTATATTTCATTCTCAGCCTCGTTTTCATATCACGAAACCGAACAATTCATTATCCAAAAAATTAAATTTGATGATGATTAGTAGTTGGCTTGGTCAATCAACTTCCCCATTTTTCGTCTTCTCTCGGATGATTTTTAATAATTCCTTCCGGGTTTGGCTAAGATGTCTTGGCGCGTCATGGGTGATGATAACGCAAAGAGCTTGTCTAGAGACCTTGTCTATCATCAGCTTTAGAAGCCGAGGGGAAAACACTCTGGTTTCTTTGCTGGTTTGAGGTCTATGATGACCTTACTTGATCTAATCTGACATGACATCAGCAAGGTTATCTTCATATTCATCTGAATTAACCTGACACGTCGAGGACTTTCTTACACCGAGTGGTGGTTTTTAGGTACTGTTCTATCTTCTAATAAATATTATCTCTAAGCTCTTGTACCAGGGGTTTCAATCCTTTTTGCCTGTCTCCTAGTGAGCTGCTGAGAAATAGACAGGCTACCGGCCAGGCGTGTATACCTCCGTTTTCTTCCCGACTATGGACATTCAAATTATTTGCTTCCCAGAATTTGATCAAGTCTTCAACTTCTGGCGCAAAGACTTCTTCAGCGCCATAAGCCACATACATCCCTTTCGAGGGTGCTGCCCTCTTCCACCATGAAACGTCCCTGCAGTTACCCGGCGACAGCAGCGGATCATCGACCAAGACTTCTCTACCAGCATATTGACGAGCATAATGATGCAAGTTTCCGGCATCAAGATAGTCGCTTGTCGTATTTTGGTGCTTGCTAGAAACAAGCGTCACCCAAGGTGAGATGAGCACAGCCATACCCGGTTTTGCCAATTTCCAGGCTCCCGTGCTGTCCATCTTTTCGCGATGGCGGCTCATATTAGCAAGATGGAGCAGTAAGCTCAGGACTACAGTAGCCCCTGCTGAGTCCCCGCTAACACAAATCCTATTCGGATCCTGCATGGTCGAAAGTACATGCTCGTAACCAGCAATTGCTTCCTCTAGTTGTGTAGGAAAGCTAGCATCGGGGACCAACGTGTAGTCCAGAGCAAAGATGGCCGGATTGTGATACCCACTGTCACTTAGTAGACTCAACCACGTGAGTAGGAACTCGAGATAGAAGTAAGCTGAGCCCATCGAGAAACCGCCGCCTATACTGCCGTTAGACATCGTTGGTTCTCAAGCCTTGCGCGCGGCGACATACCATGAGCATAGAATATACAAACATCGGGTTTGGCTATCGGGTCTTTAACGATCCATATGCCTTTAAAACGTTTCTGGCCGACGTTAGCAACTAAATCGAGATTTTGTTCGCGACTACGAGGGGAAAGCTCTTACGTCGTTGTACTCTTGCCAGTGCACGGGTGTCCGAAGATAGCCATGGCGCAATAA
Source organism: Hypoxylon sp. FL1150 (assembly GCA_022495205.1). NCBI lineage: Eukaryota > Fungi > Ascomycota > Sordariomycetes > Xylariales > Hypoxylaceae > Hypoxylon > Hypoxylon sp. FL1150. The sequence continues at coordinate 6,150 of MU376391.1, read as the reverse complement.
GCGGAATCTCAAGAACGGCAAAGCCACCTGTTTGGAGAAGAAGACCCTGCCGACATTGGGCGGTATGTTTGCAAAGGCATACCGAACGCAGCGAATGACGAAGTCCTCGAATGGAGACGCCTTCTGAACGAAGGGGGACTGTTTTTTATATCCAACCAAGTAGCGCTCATGGATGAACTGGTAAGGCAGTTTGAGTACTGCAGTGGTAGATGCATGCACATCAGCAAAGCAGCCCAATCAAGACGGGGAGGTCTGCGCGCGCGCGGTGACTTACACAGAAACGGTAAACACCGCAGTCCCACGAATACGGTCTTGAAGAAGCCAACGTGAATGATCAGCTGCGGCGCCAGGAATACGCAGAAAACCACGCAGTCCAGGTATGAGACAGGTCCCAATATCATTGTGAAGAAACTCGAATGCGATCCATATAGGCCCTCCCGTTAACCTTCGCGGTTCGATAGAGGAAAAGTGAAGCGTAATGGACGCAGTGTCCCAGCTGTCCGGACCGAATGCGATAGTAGCGATAAACACATGCGATGTACTTCGTAAGTTCATCCGATCAATAATGGATGACAGTGATATTCGCGGCGCTACACCGATCTGTTTTCCCCGTAAGTTCGCAGGTTATTGATACCTACCTAGACGTCCGCAAGTTCGCAACTTGATCTCACGTGTCAAGTACATGCCAGATAACTTCCATGTCCCTTCAATGTTTGCCGATGACGTCGAGGATTGTGGGTTTCTGGGAGCTGAGCCACCCGGCTAGGAAGTACCTACGTACCTGCTGGCTCCCTAGGATTTTGTGTAGCATACAAACATAGTTCAACTTAAGAAACGGGATTGAAAAACGGGCAGACATTTGAGCTATACTTGTTATACGTGCTGCGAAGGGGCAGACAGGTTAGCCGGCTAATTAGTAGGGGCGTATCTGATTAAACATGAGATCGGAACCAGTGGTGGGGTGTACTTATTATTGAACTACGTAGTTCTGACTTTGAGTTATACCAGCATGTGATAGATATAATAGAGCATATAGCTCTCTGAATACGAACGTCACTGTCTTAGGTACCTTCAAACTTCATACGCCGGTCGGTTATATGAAAGAACAGCTTGTTGGGTGCAGTTATGATAAATATCTAAAGGTCAGGTAATCCTATCCACCTCTAGCCTCTGGATAGGTAAGTTACATACCTTCTCCTGAATATCTCACCCTCTACCCTCTACCCTCTACCCTCTAGCATCTAGCATCTTCATCACCTACTCAGTTATGCGCCACCTCTAGAATCTCCTTCTCCATCCCCTCGAACGCACCGAGCACGTTTCCGTACCGCTGGAACACGCCATCGCGGAACCCGTCGTCCACCTTCTGTATCGCATCTCCCTCCTTCCAGCGCTTCCCGATCAGCTCGTCGAAGCTCTCGTCGCCGTCGCGCCGCTCCAGCGCCCACAGCGCCTTGTACGCGCCGCCCAGCGCGCACGCGTTGCCGCCCACGTCCAGCCGGTACACGCCGTCGGCGCCGCCCAGCACGTCGCCGACGACGCGCGCGATCGCCGGGTTCAGCGAGCCGCCGCCCACCAGGTAGATGCGGCGCGGCTGCGCCGGCAAGCCCGGCCGGTTCCGGGGCTTGGAGACGAGGTTCTGCGAGCGCAGGCGCATGGACAGGGCCTGCGACTCCACGATGACGCGCGCGTCGGCCGCGGCGCCCCAGCCGGACTTCTCCTCCGACAGCGAGGAGCCGTCGGACGCGGCGCACGTGTACCGCCAGGTGCCGGCCTTGACGTTGGGCACGATCTCGGGCAGCGGGAAGTAGAGGCCTAGTTTCGCCCGGTCGCCGTCGTCGCGCACGTCGAGCGGCGGCGTCTCGAGCACGTGCTTGTTGAAGGTCTCCCAGGGGTCTTGGCCGGCGGGCTTGGGCAGCGTGTCGCGGACCTTCTCGCGGGCGAGGCCGCCGTTCTTGTAGCACAGCATGAACATGAAGTGGCCCTTGGTGGTGGGGTGGTTCATGAAGTGGTACGAGGGGTCCGGCCTGTAGCTGGGCGTGTTCATGAGGAAGGTGCTGGACGTGCCGAGCGACACGATGGCGTCGTGCGGCCGCAGGGGCAGCGACAGGATCGTCGCCGGGTTGTCGCCCGTGAACGGCGCGACCTGGCACGCGGCGCTGAAGCCGTACCGCTGCACGAAGTACGGCGCGATGCCGCCCAGGCTGCCGCCGCCGTCCAGCGGCACGTCGCCGAGCTTCTTGAGCAGGTCCGGCACCCCTTCTTTCGTCGCCGTCAGCTCGAGCAGCGTCTCGTTCCACTTCTCCCCCGCGATGTCCCACAGGTTCATGCCCGTGACGTCGCTTATGTCTATGGGGGCGATGGTCCCCAAGAATAGTGATGCTAGGAAGGAGGAGGCGAGGGAGATCCGAGCGGTCTTGCTGTAGACCTCGGGGCGTCTTCTTCGCATCCTTAGAATTTGTGTACCTGTAAATCGCTACTCTCTGGTTAGCTACACGCAGGACGAGAAAGGGGGAGGAGGGGGGAAGCCACGTACGTGATGAGCGGAGCTTCCAGTGGCGTCGGCCAACGCCTGTTTGGAGCCCAGGTGCGCATCGAAATGGTCGCACTCAGTCTGCGTGCTGTGATCCTGCCAGTTCGGCGTAAACTCGTAGGAAAAGGCATCGGACAGCTGGTCCAGCAGGGTCTTCCCGCCGTCGAGCTTGTTCAGAGCCGCCTCGGCATGCTCGCTCCAGTAGACGCTCGAGTGCTGCTGGCCGGAGCCGCTGATGCCTTTAATCTGGTCTATGGGGCAGCCTTTCTCCTTCAGTCTTGCGAGGACGAGATCCACGGACTCCACCCACATGGCCACGGGCGCGTAGACTTCGCCCTCATCTTCGTTTGTCTGCACGCCCTTCTTGATCTTGTACTTGGCGGCGAAATCCGCGTCGAAGTCGACTTTGGCTTCCGAGATGACTTTCAGGTCCGAAGCAATTACAATTGCTATTCTTGTAAGTTAGTAAAAAGGTTCCTAGTTGGGACATATCTATGGCGTTTCTTGACTTGCCCTTCAACTGCTGGGTTGATAAGTCAAACCCGAGGTATAACGGCCCCGCGCTCATCTTGGCTTATCCTCTCTTAATACTTGATACTAGGACTAGGAAACAATGCAACTTTGGTGATCTAGTAATACCAATTGCTAGGAAATCTATATTTGGACTGACATATGAATCTTTCACATTCGGGGGAGAGGAAGAACAAACAACCCTGGCTAGTCTCGAAATTCAATAAACTTTATAAAGTCCCTCAAAAAATGACAGCCCGCTAATAGAAAATCCTTGGAGAGGCTGTTATGCAAGGTTTACGTTTACGTCTTCGCATGTGTGACGCCAGAACGACCGAGATCTCGGGATGGCGGGGCAATGCAGGTCCTATCAATTTAGCCTAAACGTCATACGCTCCAATCATACGAATAGATTGTCCTCTTGGAGTCCAGATCTGGGAATACATGGGGGGTGCATGGGGGCCATGTTGGTGACATGTTGGCGGTTGAGGTCACGTTAAAGTCACAATAAAGTCACGATATATATGCGTGGCATGAATAACTACACACCACAGTAACCACTCCTTACTCCGAGTTCGCATGTGCATTAGGTTCGCAAAATTCTTGTTCATTTGTCAGTTACTTGCCTCAACCATGGCAGTGTAACAGACTGATAAGTTAGAGGCTCGAGGCCACCAATACACGTAAGCGTCTTTCCATCTTTCCGTGAGTTATTTCTTTGTTATCTTCTCAAGCTGTCTCTAGCTATCTCTTTCCACCTCCAAGTTTGCTTCTTTAACCTGCCAGTATGTTGCGTCTGCCTCCTTTCAGTTTGCAAATGATGTGTCTTAGCGGTCCCAAATTCCAACTCTTCTCAAGTGCCATCTTTTATGATGCAGATGCAAATCGGTGGATGCTATAGGTACAATCCAAGCCAAGCTCTGTTAAAAGAGCTGTTTTCTAAAATCCTCAAAGTGATTATTGGTATCATCACTACGCCGACCGTCCGATGTGCCAAATGTGTGACCCAACGCCTAAACGCCAAATGTGTTATGGATCCTATGTCATATATAGGCTCACTTTGTCTTGTGCTCATCGCCGTTTCCGTGATTGTGTTCATCGTCTTCAGGTTCCGGACTTGATCGAGGGCTAACGTCGCCAGGAATGAAGTCATCGAATTTCGGGGGAGTGACCTCGCTGGGGATAAAACGGACGCGCACTCTACGGACGCCTCGTACTTTGCTGCCGACTCGGGTTCGGATCTTCTCCTCGGCGTCGTTGATCTCTCGTACAGTCCAGGTGCTGGGTACAGCAACCTCCAGATCGACCAGGTAGTTTTGCCCAGACTTCACACCGGAAACATCTCGAAGCTCCATCTCGTGTCCGCCAGTGACATCAGAGAAAACTCTTTGCGCATGTTTGCGGACGGCCGACTTGACCTCATCATCGATGCTGCGATCCGCGAGTTCGAAGAGGGAGGCAGCCGTGTTCTCAGCCCCGGCCTTTACTACCATTAAGGAAATAAGGAGACCACCAACAGGATCGAGCCACGCGGCATTCTCGACAAGGTTGGCACCTAGAATAACGGCGAGAGTTACGATTCCTGTAAGGCTATCGACTCGGTGGTGGACGGCATTGGAGGCTAGTACGGATGATTTGCGTTCTCGGGCAACTTTCATAGCTACAGATGGAGTAGGAGTAATCAGCAACTGCACCACAACTACAACTCAATACGCAACTTAATCGAAGGACTTACTCGCGTGATACAACCACTCCTTGATGGCAACCGTACCAGCAGCTAACCACGCAGCGTGCAGGCTTGGCGCTGCATCGGCGGCATGCTCGTGGCCGTGGCCGTGGCTGTGGCCGTGACTAGCGCCTGCATGTGCTAGCAATTCCGTCGCGGAAGCAGGATCCAGGAAGAAGTGTCCGTACAGGGTCAACAAGCTGCCATAACCCATCCACAGACCGCCGAACAGCAGCATGCTCGAAACTCCAAGGGATCCTAAGCTTTCGATCTTGCCGAAGCCCGTGGGGAACTTATCCGTGGGTGGTCTAAGACTCCAGGAGATGGTAGCCAATGTTAGAATGTCGGACGCGAGATCAGTCAGGCTGTGTATTCCATCTGCAACCATTGCCTTCGAGTTGAATACATAACCGCCAACTCCTTTCGCAATTGCCATCCCAAGATTAGAATACAGGCCGATTCTAGTAATGCGCACGCCGGCGTCATTCTTGTTCTGTGATGTTAAATAAGCATTGTCGTGATGATGGCCAGCACCATGCTTGTGGCCGCGATGGCCTCGTGTCTGAGTTTGTGTAAGGGCCGCCATTAGAGGAAAGGAACGGTTGTGTCGTCGACGGCTGAATGGTGTAGAATGAGTGACGGACGAAGATAAACGGGAGGAATGGGTTGACGTTTGAATGACACGGTGTTGGATATGTGTCAAGTTTAAATTTAAGAGTCGGATAAAGGGTAGCACTGGGCTTATGGTACCTGGGCCTGCGCCAGCTGGGAGAGCCTGGCGCAGGCCGCCTAGGCCCTGGCGTGCGACCATCTGGGGTAAGTGGCCGATGGTAGATGCGGAATAGAGCCTGTAAGAAGAAGGCGACGCGCGTTTTGCGACTGGGTCTTCTAGCTTCGGCAGGTATCAAATTGAAATATCGACGTCTGGGTGAAAAGCAACGAAATTGTGAATAATCGGCGGTAATGTGGATGGGTATGCGCGTCAATTCGCATGTGCTTAGTCGGCATTAGAGGCGGTGCCAATTAGCATCAGTGCAATTGAAATGTTTTGTTCGAGGGAAAAAAAAAGTCGAGTCCCTAGACGCATCCTAGACCTGCTGCGTCAGTGCCGTTCGAGGTGGGATCATGGGTTAAAACCCCCCCAAGCAATGCCCTAGATGCCCCACTCTCCACAGCTATTCCGACGTCGATTTAGCACCCTAGATTTCTACTTCTTTAGGTACCCCAGGCTCGAGTAAGTAGCAAGTAGTGCTTTTAATTATGCGCATAATGAGGGATTATACCGGTATAATATAATATATAATATATAATATTATTATATTTATAATAAATATATATAAATTTAATATAATATATTTATAATATAATTTAATTATAAATT
>MU376390.1:0-36803 GCA_022495205.1 Hypoxylon sp. FL1150 | reverse complement strand
ATTATATAATTTATATATTATATAATTTATAAATTATAAATTATAAATTATATTAAAAATATAATTTATAATTTATAAATTAAATTAAATTTATAATTTAAATTTATAAATTAAATTTATAATTTATAATCTAAATGATTACGTAATTATTATACCATTTAAATCTTATAATTTATTTTAAGAAAAAATTAAAATAATAATTTTTATATATAATATTATAATTAAAATTAATTAAATTAATTATTTTAAAAAGCAATTAATTAAATTAAATAAAATTCATTTAAATTAAAATATTAAAATTTTAATCGTTAAATTTAAATATTTAATTATAATTAACTAATTAAATTAATTTTTAAATTAAATTTAATAATTAAAATTTTAATATTTTAATTTATATAAATTTTAATAATAATTTTTAAATTAAATTTTATTATAATATATTTCCCCATATAAATACGATAAAAAAATACTAAAAAAATTATAATTTAAAATATTAAATAATGTTATAAAATACCCCATTACCGCTATGGTAATGATATTCTTTTTCTTTTTAATAAAAATAATAAATAGCTTACAATCGAAAACCCCCCCCCAAAATTGAAAATAAAATACAATTATTTGAAAAACGCTAAGACAAGTGAATTTTTCAAATACAAAGTAAATTTCAAATACCTCTTCTCAGGAATCGAATGGTACGGTACCTAAAAAATTATTATTTGAAATATCAAATAATGCTATAAAACACCCCATTGCCGCTACAGAAGGCACATCCGACAAATATTCTACTCATCTCTATTATTTCCTTGTCATTAGAGAGGCCGAACTAGAAACAAGAGTATGTGCCTTCTCCGCTACTTTAACTCTAACCAATATGGAATGATTCCGACAGCAACTATTCCATCCAACTTAGGTCTTCAATGATCTTAAGTCCGAGGCTGTTGTCCTCACTCCTCGGACTATTTTCTACGGTAAAGTTCCTTGAGTTCTACCTGATACCGTGAAACTAAGCGAGCAGCGCCCCTAACCTCAGCTTGGCTGGTCTCAGAACTCCAGTTCCGTCATTCATCGTGTTATACCTGCAAGTGCAAAGATAATTTACCCAAGGGAGAGAAGAAGTGATTTACCTAAAATCCATGACGATACAACTCCAATGCGCAAAATTACATACACGTTATAATCATGTACCAATGAGAGCGAACCAACAGAAGAGGCATGGAATGGAATACACTACCACACACAAGTCTCCTACATGAGATACATCAAAAGCACGTATGCCTTACAGCTGCATAGACCGATGGAAAATACCACTTCAGGCTTCGACCTATGACCTCACACATTCTATTGGAAGGCCCAGATGACCTGTGCTTTGGCCCCCAAGGAAGCCATTTCCAACGCTCCGGAACACTACTGCAACGACACCACACAACTTTGATCTTGAGTTAGAGATGTTAGTGGTCGTTTCCGAATCCTTACTGCAACTAGTTCGTTCTGCCCTGACATATGTGACTCGATACCTGGTGTGTAAGAAGAGCATATACGTCATCGAAACTCCATGTATAGGTATTAACCGCTATGCAAGTATGAGAGCACCAACGCCACCAAGTCACATAGCTTCGAGAGATCCATCTGGACCTAGTCCACGGCGTGAACCATGAGACAGGAAGGAATGAAGTTCAGCTTGCAGGATAGGAGAATGACCCCCTCCCCAGGTCGTCTCCACGAGGAGACCGAATAGGTACCTAGCTATGCCAACCACGTCAAGGACCACGGGATGAGGCGAGATCTCCTCGTCTACCTAGATATTATCTCGGCAGGAACGTTAGGTTCCAGCCTCTCGTACGTCACACAACGAAACTTGGAAAAACGTATGAGATACGGGTACGGCCGCAAGATTGGTTTCCCTCCCGCCCGTTCGGGACTTACCTACCCGTGGCAGCCCGGGACGCCTAGCGGATGCTTACGTGCGTACACGCAACCGATTGGACCGCCCTATCGAGCTCCTTCAGGCTGGGCTGGCTGGCTGGTTTGCATATACCTACCAAAGTTAACGTTACTTTCATCTTCATGTGAGTCAAACGCAGGGCCCGATGAACCATCCCACGAAATATTTATAGAAGGATATGTGATAGGCATGTTAGCCGCGGTGACTGCTATGTGCCACTGGACGGAATACTTTGCTGAGGATCTCAGGACCGAGGCTCGCATACGTGAGGCACCCGACTGTCTTGGAACTATGCAGCCAGCGGGTCTGATATCTATGTGCGTACCTAGGTACGTAGTCTAGTTTCATCATAAAGAGTACTTGTATAAAACACCACCCCAGGGGGTAGCAGCATCGCTGATGCTTCAGCCTCCTGCTTAGCAGTTACATTGATTTAGACAAGGGGAGGTAACTCAGAGACACAAGTCAGCCGTCGGTGAGGGCCAAGAGGTGATAAAGCGAGTGAGACGGGTACGTGGTAACTACCTAGTACGTACTACCTACAGCAACAGGAAATGTGATATCTCAGGACCCTGGTGATACTTATCAAAGTGGGTGGGAAAAGGGTATGTCAAATCTGAAGCTGGTATATGATAGCAATGCACGACACTCTTTTTCTATATTAACACGATAGACTGATAAGAAGCCATCACATCACATGGTCATGCTCTGGGTGGATAAGAGAGGTCGCTTAGAAGCCCGAATGTATATCAAAATACAGTACTACGAGTAAAGTTATGAGATGACCAAGCATATACCATATTCTGCGTACCTGCGTTTTGACATCCGAGGACGTATAATACGTAGCAAAAGGCAAACCAGAGAATTCGATCTCCGGTAATCATGCAGGGAAGACTGTTCCAGAATCCATGACTTCGAAGTAAAGAACAGAAAGGGAGTTAGGTAGAGCGCTGACAGCTAAGAGTAATTTGATATGGAGCATACAGTCACGACGAGGGGCCAATAAGCAGACATCTTCTTTTCAGCTGGCTTCCCTGACTCAGATCCAACGGGTTCTCACAGGCTACCGGCGAGTAGGATGTGAGGAAGTGGGTTGTGTAGGTGGTCATCCAATACTGCGTACATTACCTAAGGGCAGGAGCACTGTGGATTTCTCTCGTGGCTCTACCGTACGATGGGTAAGTCCAGATAGACGATAAAAATGACGGCGATGCGGCTTCCACGTGGCAAACCCGTTGCTCATAAGCTGACTGCAGCAATGTGCCCTTGGCTACATGATATTACCGTATTTGCAATCTCTCTCTTACACCCAAAGTCCGAGCAGCAGGGTATCGGCTCCTTAATATTTGTCATTTGATATGATATTCTTTGTAGTCTTCTTGAATGCATGAAGTTTCCATCGTAATGAAACCCCCCGCAGGTAGTCTTCACGATCCCGCTCCTTCAGGGGATTCCATACTTATTCGCGAAGTGAAATGTAGCGGTAGCAAAGAAAGTCGAGATATTGCGAAGATGGGCGCTCTTACGCGTCTAGTCTGTATAAACCGAACTACCCTCATGACTTACCCGTAGGCATCTAAGCCACCGACGAAGTCATCCAGTCATTCTCTTTCGTATCCAAGAACACCAATGACCCTTCATTCCTCGCCACGCCGTCCGTTGGTCGGGCTTCCAGACGTATGTGGGTATGTAAGAGCGGCGGGCGGCCCAGTGTCCCAATATTGGTTTCTTACGCTGCAAGTTCCGCATCACACACACACACACACACACACACACATGGGCCGGCCCCCAAACGGCCCCCCAAAAATCAGGCCGACCAACCAGCTACCATCTCGCATTCCGCAGCCTGCAGGTGCGGTGCAGGTGTGGGCAAGCGATTTTCAATCTCACGTACCCAGAGAACCCTCTCGACTCAGATCAAAGGCTTCCGGTACTCAGTTAGTCGCCGCCCGTTTATCATCCATCGTGTGCTAAGTAGGGGGGTTAATATGCCAAAGCACGCTCACTTTGCTAGCTTGGCTCTTGTATTACTACGCCATATCTATATGTGAGACGGCGGCCTTGTATGAGAGTGACGCGATACCTACGGGGGCGTACACCACGTGCGGGACTAAGGGCTGCATGTTCTAACAAATAAGAAAAGCCGGCGGCACGATTAGAATGCGGGATCGAGCGGAGTGCCCCGTCGCCCCGATGAGAAGGAGACGGTGGTTGGCCAAGCAATTAAACTTTTCTCTCGAGGAGAGGAGTGCCGGTGCTTGGAAGAAAAAGCAGGAGAGAGGCACAGCAAAAATAACTCGAAGGATTTATTCGCATTTGGGGAATGGATACATCGCCGTGCGGGTTGTATTCGAAAGTGTAACGGGATACAAGTCGAGACATACCTCGGCCGCCGTAGCTCGACGATCATGGCTCCCGGGCTGGGCGGTAGAAAGAGATAGAAGGCAGAGACAGGCAGGTGGAAAATACCATCTGACTTGGACGTTTGTTGGAGTATGGTATTGAATACTACTATGTTGTTTGTATGCTTGCTGCGGAGTCTTTCGATGCTACACACACACACACACACATTATACATTATATTACACATGGAGGAAGCACTATCCTATAATAGGTACATTAATCACAAAACCTTGATCACCATGTGGCCGGATATGAGCTGAAGGATCTGATATAGGTTGCAGTTGAGCGCGCGAGCAAGCGCTTGCGAGCGGTTGGCGTTATCGACCGAGTGTGGGTGATATTGAGACAGGTTCCCAGCCATTGGCACCTCCCCCCACTCGAGCATCGAAGCGAAGGGGATGCCCCGATGGAGGTGCTGTGCGAGCTAAAGGAGGGACACGGGCAGATACTCGCTCCAACGACGTAAGAACAGAGTATTCGATATGTGTTCCGTCATGCGTACCTGCACTAGATGCGATAAGAATAGAAAATGGGGATATGGTGTTGGACATAATGGGGCGAAGCGCAGCGGCGGCAGAAACCCCCACTGGAGATCATCTCGCGATCGCGACAGGAAGGGCACCCGGCGATCTAGGTAGGATACGCCCGATCGTCATAGCATCATCAAGGACCCGAGAGGAGCGATTGTCGCACAACTAACCTCGTGCGCTACCGCTCTTCTTTACTCGTCACCGAACATGAAAGATGGTATCGCTCAGCCAAGCGCCACTTATCGACTTACTAGGTTACGTTACTGCGTAGGTAGTTGTTGGCGAACTTGAGAAGGAGAAAAGAGATCTCGGCCCGGGCGCGAGAAGATGTCTAAGACAAGTAGAGCCAGCAAGCAGCCAGCTTCCCCGTCTGTGACCGGCAACCGAGAATCCAGCAATACGGATTTGACAGGATGCAAGGGCCACGCTTGGAGCCCGGCTGTCCAGGCAGACTTTTAAGCATAAAACTAGAAGCCGGGATCACGATGTCTCGCAACGCAAGACGCGCAACGGGATTTGAACGGGATCTGAGAGGGACTCATGCCGCTGCAGCCGTCGAAGAAATAAATTTCCGAAGCCCGACATGTTCGATCTGTGTCTCTGTCCCTTGGTGGTTCCAGGGTGATCACGAATCTCCTGGCAGCGAAGCAGGGGTGGTTAATGGCTTGCAGCTTGAGTAACACGGAGAAGTGGTGGGCGACTGAGACCCCTCTCTCTACTTTGTAGGTACTCCCACCTGCAGACATAGCGACCAGTCAGCGGAGTGCCATCTAGGAGAAGAGTCCGGGTAGGAATATGGCCTGTAGATTGCTGCGCGAACCTACCCTACTCGTCTTCTCCTGCAGCTTCCTCTCTAGTATCGTGCAGTTGCCATGCGTTGGTCCAAGACGTACGATGGGGCGTATGGTTAATCCATTGACCAGTGGACATCTTTTTGACGTTGCTCCTGTTGGCCGTGTTAGATTTGGGGTTCACAGAATAGAATGCACTGCTTTCGGCTCCCGAAACCCACAAAACATTGTAGGTTAGGCCCCGGCGCCTCGACCGAGCTTCTGGGGAAGAGTTGGCGGAGAAGTCATTGGGTGAGGCTTGGTACATAGTAAGGTTACAATGGAGAGCTTACCTGCCCATGTGTGCCTAGTAGTGTTACATTGTACTGGTTAGCTCTGCAGAAGCGACTTACGAATCTTGGCTTCAGAATAATGTCCATGACCAGATCTCATGAAACTGGGGTACAAGACGATCAACGAGGTCCTGGCTGGTCCGACCATTTCGATGAAACGCCGAAGATATCTTCAATACTTAAGATGATAGAAGATTATGACAGAAACATCGGTCGAAAGGCAAAAATCTCGTCTCATCTGGTAGTCGTCGTAATGACCCCCCCACATATAGGTACACGATTGTCAAGATCAAATGCCAAGTTACCTAGGTAGTTAGACTGACCGCCTGGTCAGGGTGTGAGTGTGGACTTGATGCAATGCAAGGTAACGCCGTAACCGTCACAACGGTTACGACGTTAGCCACGAGGGGAAGATGGAAAGCTAAAGGAAATTTTTAAAATTAAAAGAGAGCCCCTTGATCGCACGAAAGTGGGCTAAGCCGCGCCGGGCGGGACGGGAACAAGTGTAGGCGAGGCGAGAGCTCTTGTGTGTTCCGGCGAACTAGTCTGTGCACCGCTACCAACTCTGTCATGGTCCAGGGTAGGTAGCCCGTTAATTCTCCTCGAGATCTTCGCAACTCGAAGTTTGACGGCGTGTTCTTTCAACTCCATGGCATCATGGCATGGCTATATCAACTGCCGATTGGGGCATGTGCAAGGGGATAATTACTATGTATGTGGTGATATTCATCAACCTTGCGATATAAGTCTGCTGGCTATTCCTGCTGTAAGGTTTAGGTTCAAGCAACACCATGTTACTGTAACAATACGGCGTTTGTTTCGTCTAGCTTGCAAGAGAGATCTCTCCACGTTCGGAACATATGACCGGCGGCTATGCTCTTTCCGATGCAAAATACAACACTAACTGAATTCATGGTACTGTTCTCAAGGAGGAGAGAGATAAAGAAAGGCGAGAGCATGCCGGTACTGTAAGTTGTTCCATATTCCGCGATCTGAACCCCTGATCTACTGCATGTTCCTGATAGTTTCAGGAACACCTTTCTAGCAGGGGCTACCCAAGATGTGGCCAGGATGCTTTGCCCTGCAGTCTCATCGAGCCCTAGAGACCTATAAAACGTGGTTATAAGCACATCAATCACTGGGCGCCGAATGATACTATGTAAGGGGAAACCAGCGATGTTACTAAGTACGTTGAATCAGGAGGTACAATGATGTTATCAATGTTAGCCATCCATCTTACGGTCGTCGAAGGACGACAAGCCGGAAGCCAGCTGTGGTCGTATTTTCAATATGCGAGCGCAACATTGTTCATTCTCCGGATATGGCTACTTGAATCGTCCTGCAGTTGCCATTGGGCCGAATACTTGAATATGGTCCTACAGAATCAATCAGCGCAACGTAGATCTACGGTACCACCGGAGGATTCATGTGGCGCCAACCGGTGAACACATATTCGGCGAAATTTGCCTAGCCAGTGTAGCCGATGCATTTCTAGAACAATTAGTTGTTTCCTCCGACGATGAGAGAATATCACTGCCACAGATTTATCTTCCGCGAGTAGGTCAAGCTGGGGGGAAACGCAATTATGCGGGTGTCATGTGGTTTTGAAGCTCTATCAAGATGCGAACCGAAATGTCTGAAGATATTAACGGCTCTGCAAGTTACGAGGCAGACTGTTCATTATTATCGCGGTCTAGCTTGGTAAACAGTGAGCGATTAGCAAATGGTGATTGGAATTTCGATTGTCAATTGTCGAAGCAAAGTAGTATATCGGATGGCTCTACTACTGGTTGCTTCATACTATGGTCATCTCACAGCTTTCCCCTACCTACCTGTCGGACTTAAAAACAGGACCCATTATCTGAGTAGCGGACGAATTACTGAAAACGAGTGAGGCCAGGGGATCTTCCGTTTCTTGTTGACTTCCCGGAAACCCAGCGGCTTCTGCCACGTGGATTACGAGGTTGTATGATCTCGGCACAAGCCTGGCGAGATGCGATTGATATCCGCTTCATCGGTATATGTTACATGGCTATCTACCTCTTAGCGCATGTTTCGTAAAACGATATCAAGATGGTATCTATGAAATATTTGACGAATTGAGACAAAACCCGTAGATCTAATGCAGGTCAATGTGGATTAGAACCTTGACATACATATGTGAGTCTGTATCCATTTTTTGGAAGCCACGATAATGTCTCTTCTGATCCACCTCCAGCGAGGGACATCGACTACACCGAGCGAGATATGCGATCAAATCAAGGTCTACTAAGACATATTGACAACTACCTAACTACCTAGGTAGGTACCTAGGTATATGTCGTTATGAACTGAAAGCTACATGTCTCGTGATGCCACCACACTTGGCATCGCTGGCGTTGTAGTTTCGTATCAATTCCGTTTAAGCTGGTGACCTGCTAATGAACCTAGAAGCCGCTGATGTGAGATCCTTTAGTAGATTAACTGACACACCTTTCGACCCTACAAGGCGAAGGAAATTATAATGGTGTGCATGATAGGCGCCTTGCCACGTCGCACCGCGTGACGTATAAAGGTGCTTGTGCCGCCACTTTGATTCAAGACTGGGTGACGACCGGTCTTGTATGTCATATTTTAGTCACGATGGCTATGGCGATGATACGAATGGTCAATGGCCGATTTCTGCCTGCTGGAGGCTTACAGCCCTATTATCACTCACATCCCGCTTGGCTGCATGACGTTGGCTTATGCTGAGTATCGACTCTAACGGGAGTTTTGTGTATTACACCGGCTGAAATGATCGGAATCTTATTCATTGAAACGGGTCGGCGATGGCTCATCTTACAAAGCGCCGTTCAAGATTTGCGATGCTGACCTGTTCTTTTCCCGAAGCCAGTTGATAAGCCTCACTTTGAGCATTCCGCTCTAGTGATGCAGATTTCGCATTGGAGTAACGATCGACAACTGATACTAATTTTGACGGGTAGAATTACCGTGGTTGCTGCACCAAGAACTGTAAGGATAGTGTCACAGCTAGTTGGCTTAAATCGCCTGTAATGGCGGGTTGAAGTACCGAAGCAATGTCAGTGGAGGTCAGGCGACGCTGCGACGCTGAATGATAGTGGCTCTTGTATGTAACATAGTAACCTAGCTCTTTAGCTCTTAACTATCCCGAATTCTACATAGTTGACGACCCGGGCGAGTCGGGACGTCTCCGGGCTCCTGTCTTGCCTCGCTTAGTAAGAATGCCATTGCTATTTGAATGCCGGGCCCCGCCCTGGAAGGAGGCTGAGAGGGCGCATTTTATACGTAGATGTCCTGGTGGCTGGTTAGTGGTCGATGCCAAGTACTCTCCCACCTCTGCCACATGCTGCCCTGAATGATGAGAAGCGCCATTGGCTGGCCCAAGTTCGGCCGCATGGTTCAATGGCGTCACCCTTAGCTGTTCCCCGTTGTGAGATGATTGGATTGTCATCTGCATTGCCGTCAAAGCGGGAGTCTCTAGTATGCTTGGTTTTGGAGGTTGGGAGTGCCAGGATGGGTTAGCAGGTGCACGAGCGTAGCCAAACTACTACCTATTCTGCCATCTTTTAGCGAGCTAGATGTAGGTAAGTAGCGATGATGTAAAAGCAGGAGCAGGAACTTGGAGAGAGGAAAAGGAGCAAAGTGGAATATACACCAGGGCAGGTAGTTAGTCAGGGCAGTCAAAGTCAAGTACTGTAGATCTCGGTACTTAGGAGCAGATACCCATAAATCTACAAATTCCATCAACACAGCAGACGGCAAGTAAAAGTACCGAGCAGACCCGTAATTCTGTAATATTCGACGGACTCTATTATCAAGCCTTTTGACGACTGCCCACGACTTCTGATATGTCATATAATCCCTTTGCTAATATGCCTAGCACTTAGGAATGGTATTAACTCCCACGAAATCCGCCGTTAGAACTTGTATGCAGGATCCGGCCTTGTCATCATTCTTAGACGATTATAGAAACAGGGAAAATCACACAGAATCGCACATATGGCTAAACCGGCGTGTCCCATTATCGAACGTTGGCATGATTTCGCTTTTACTTTTCGTATTCTTGTTCTGATACGAAGTAGCTTAGCCCGAGAGCTACTGCGATCACGCCGCGGCGAGCCACGTGCAGGAAAGCTCCCAACCTAGCGTTAGCGCAAGTTGACGCTATTCCGAACAACTCGTTTGTGATCATTTCCAGATCTATCGATTTTAGCGCCACTAGAACGTGCTTTAGAACTCTTCGACGAGCGGCCGAGAGACTGGCTTGCCATAGCTGTGAAGGGGACGCTACCAGAATGGCCAATCGGGGTTTCTCATCTCATTTTTGGACCATAGCTCCATGACGGCTCACAGACGATTGCTTGTAAAATGAGATATGAAATGAGATGTGAAATGAAGCTATCATGCTACGCTTTTATCCATCTGGTAGTAAGGACAAATCACACAGTGCACTTCTGAAGAAAATCTCCGACATTGATGTCCCTGAAGCGGCAAACCTATCGCACAGTCGCAGTCCTTTGTGATACTAAAAACTTTTTGGAGCATCCCGCCCTACGTTTGTGATGTGAGACCGGCCCAGCCCGTCAAGTAGCTGGAATTGGAACGGGACGCAGATCTTCGTCACAGCAAACTTTCGCTGGCTGTAGGCATATTAGGGAATACATGTACCTGGGGCACAGATTCCAGGGCGGTACCGGTACCCATGGACATGGACTGCAATGTGGTTGGAAACAAGCATCTCATCCTTGTCCGCATGGGTTGAGAAAATTCCCATCCCAGGCTATCCCAGGCCACACTTACACAAGTGGGCGCGCACAGACGAGACCCCTTGATAATGGTTCGTCCGCCCACTTTGATTTCCCCCCTCGGGGCCTTCACCACCAGATTCCAACCATCCTGTCTTCCGGAACTGGACCGCTCAGGCGGGTTCGAACCCCGAAACTTGTGCTGCCCGTTGATATTCTTTCGTTGTTTGTCTATATCACAGTGATATTGATTATCTATCGCAACGGGCAGTTCGGTACACGGACCAATGACTATTATGTACGGAATAGTGGCTGACAGCTTAGCGCTGGGCTGATATTACTTACCTCCTATGTATCAACCTACTCACATGCATCCACTCTATCTTCTTACGTATCTTAACCGTATATAATGAATTGTACATGTCGTCTACCTGTGGAGTACCTCGGCACCGCATGCTGGTCTAGTTTGGTATTCCACAATCCCCCGTTTGGACACTAAAAGATAATGTACCTGAACGGTACTACCTTGTCCCTGGCGTCTGGATGTCTGGGTCTAGGGGTGTGGTCTGGGAGGCGAAGGGGATCTCCAGTTCTACCAAGTCCCTAAGTTGACGGGCGTTAGGTAGCATTGCCGTACAGTACTCGTACTCCGCCCCACTTATCAGGGAGTCGTCCCTCCCCCCAGCCTATAAGCTGGTACTCACCAGTAATTCTAACCAACCAATAATTCTAATTAAAATCACCAGTACATGATATTAGAATTCAATTTCTAACCCAAATTAAAATCATTTTAATTCGAAAAAAATATTATATATAAATGATTTATTTTTAAATTAATTAATATTAAATTAAACGTTACGATTATAAAAATTAATTTAAAATTTAAAATGTAATATAATAAATTTAATTTTTTTTATAAATATAAAATATTAAAATTGCAAAAAAAACTAATGAAAATAAAGCTTATTATTTTAGAAAAAGCGATATTATGATTTTAAAAATATAATAAAAATAATAATAATTTTTTTAAATTATTAAGAAATTTTATTATTTTAATATAACAAATTATATTTGAAATTTCGTAAAATTAAGTATATTTTTAAAGGTATTTTAATTAGGTTTTTTTAAATTTAATTAATTAATAAATATATAAATATAATTATTTTTTAAGCTTATATATCTCGATAAAAAAATATAATAAAAATATAAAAAAAACTTTAAAATTATTTTATATTATTTTTAAATAATAAAATAATTTTTTTAAATTAAAATAACTTATAATAAATTAATATATTAAAAATCAATTAATAATTAATTTTGGTATATTTGTTTATTGAGAATTTTGGTTAGAATTACTGGTTGGTTAAAATTACTGGTGAGTACTAGCTTATAGGCTGGGGGGAGGGACGACTCCCTGATAAGTGGGGCGGAGTACGAGTAGCATTGGAAGAATAAACGAGATAATCATGATAATATCTAATACTTGATCCCTTCTGGCCCCCATTTCTGATCTCCCTCTTCCCTTTCCCACCACAGTTCTCCTGAATTTTTCAGTAGTCCTGTGATTCCTGGACCGACGACCCCTTCACCTTACGATGGCCGCGTCGTCCCTTTTCACTTCACGTGTTGCGGTTTCGACGACTATATAACTAGCGGCTATTTACTGAGTATTCTGCTTTCCAATCACTTTGTTTGGACTGGGCCTGGGGAGAGGAAGGAAAAGCAGTTCTAAGGAGAAATTTCGAAGGAGTCCCCTATTCCTTTACCTAAGACCCTTCTCACAGCCCGTCAGCCCGTCCGTTAAATAGCTTGCAGCTATTAGCATCTCTCGATCCAATTTGCAGGGAACCCGAGGGTCGACAGTAACTGATTGGCGTTTCCACCATAATTGGGCCAGTAATTCGTTATCTTACTGGGGTCGGGGGTCCTAGCAGTCTGAGCCTTGAGCCTGGCAAAAAGCAAAAGAACTTAAGGACGATCCCAACATTAACATTCTTCCACTCCTATTAACCAATTCTCCAAATACCCGTTCCCACGAAGTAATTGAAAGCCACAGCCGAGCCCGAACCCGACCAGCCGTCTCTCAGTTTCAGAAGCCTTGTTTCCCCAGGAATATACCCAATTGCCAGCTTGTATACTCATATTGCGCTATCGCCGGTTTAGCCTTTTCGTCACAGGCGTTACGATACCACCAACTTGAAACAGTCCTTCAGCAACCCGCTGTCACAGCCACCCATAATCTTTCCCATCGAACTATATACCAACCCACCCCCCTGAAATCTCGAAAATCAGATTTGCTTTGGAAGTATCAGCCCACGCACTTGTAGCCTGTCGTGCGTATCCATACCATCCATACCACCCCTAAGATATTAAGCTTCCACCTAAGGACGCGCACATCATCCGTCGCTCATGTTTAGTCGATCATCGTCAAAAACAAGCGGATTTTCTGGTTCTACCGGTTCCAAGGAGCACAGGTTTCGCGACGGTCAGATCTCCAACATATTCGACCGGGGCCTATTGCGTCCCGGAGCTGAGTCGCGATCTCTTCGTTCACTGCGCAGGAAGGACGAAGATTGGAGTAGTTTGCACAGCGCACCATCCTACCCCGAGAAGAGTAGGTTGTCCCCTCGTCCCGTCTGTTTCTGACCACACTCCCACACTTTGTCTCTCCGTATCTCTGCCTGAAGTTGCCCGTGCGTCGTGTGTCGTGTGTCGTGTGTCGTGTGTCGGCTGGGACCTCCCCACCTTGTGGCCCGTTGCACATAGGAAGCGCTGTGTCTCACTGCCGTGCTATTGCGCAATCCGCGGGCTGACTGTGTATTGCAACAATTACTAGATCATTCTATCACCGCGGCCCATCTTCGCCCGTCGCCGCAGACGCATACGCAGCCGCAACGAGCGCCGTCGCATCGCTCTGGTGCCTCGATTAGTTCTTCCGCATCCAATTCAACCATACGCCAGAACAGCATGTCGGGCGTGATGACCGACAGGAATCGGACGAGGAGGGAGAGGACCTTCGTCGGGAGCGAATGCGCCGTCTGCGAGGAGCCGCTCGAGCACACGCTCCGCGGAGAGAGGATCTTGCAGTTTTCGTGCTCGCACGTTTCTCACGAGGCATGTTTCTACGAGTTTATACGAGAGTTCGAGTCGCAGTATTGCCCATCGTGCAATGCGCCATTGCACTTGGATACGAGCCGCGGAGGCAACGTTCTCGATATCGGTAAGCTCATAGCCTTGAGGCGCATTTTGGGGGGTGAATGGTCACTAACGTTCGTTTCTCGCATAAAGAGAAAATAACAAATATGGTGCGATCCGTGGCCACCAGCGACAATAGGTCAATGACTACGCCGACGCCGAGCAATCCTTGGGAAAGCCAAAGCCAGAGTGGAAGGCCACCTAGTGGCGAGTCCAATGGTCGGAGTATGGCCCCTAGCAATGGGCGCGAGAGTGCAGCTCGAGGCAGTCTTCGAGACAGCAGGGACGCACCCGGTTCGGACCGCTATGGAGCAACTCACAGACACGGACGCAGCGATAGCGAGGCTACTGGAGTCGCATCCTCCACGGGTTATCCCGAAACGGCACAGAGCGGACCACCGCGCCAACACGCCTACGATGTCCAAGCTATGGAGACGACGCCAGGGAGCCCGAGGGCCATGGCGCGCAACCCGATCCCGTCGCCATCCGTGGTGCTCCGATCTGAATTCCCGACGGTAAACCGATCGAGACAGCAGCAGACTTTGACATGTCTTATCACAGTAGAAGTCGCCGATAGTAAATGGAAGCCCGACCCCGAAGACCTCGGCATCGTCAACCAAGCGCCCCAGGTGCGCGTGGAAGATGCGTTCCAGCAGAGACCGCCGTCGCCGGCGCGAAGCTCGCAGCCGCGCTTCTACCCGTACGAGGCGCCTGAAGTTTTGGAAGAAATGACCGAGAATTTGCGAGCCCGAGTCGACAACTGGCATGGCCTCGATTTCAATAGGTGCGCTGTGTAAAATTTCCCAGTTCCCGACGAGTTGCTAATGCGAAATAGGTTTGGAAAGCTTCGACTATATGGCACCTTGAGAGTGGGTAAGGACAAGGTTTCGTGGCAGGAGCTCGAGTGCTATCTCTTCGCCGAGATGCTCATTTGCGTGAAAGAGAAGAAGAACCTACCGCCTGCGCAACAACAGCCTCAATGGGACGAGAACGGAATGCCTCGGAAAGCCACACGATGTACCCTGAAGGGCTCTATCCTCATTAAGAAACACCTTAATGAAGTTACTGAAACCGGTATGAGTGAGTGGCCTATGATATTTGACAAGGAGAACTAGCTAATCTTCTATTTTCTTTTGCAGTCGATGAGAACGTACTGACGCTCAGCCTCTCGGTTGCTGAGCTCCCTCAGTTCCACCTGCGATTCGATAACAGGAACCAGTTGAAGTTATGGCAGCAGGCTCTCCTTGACCTCAACGCCGTGGAGACGTCACCGGTCAGAAGCCCGGATTACGAACGTGCCGACGCGTCAGAGAATGATGAGGATGACTGGGGCAGGAATCGACCTCAGCGGGTTTCTTCGTTAGCCTCTTCGTATGGTGGACCGAAGTCCGTCACGACAGCACCGACCGAGTACACGACTTTCGCCAAGAGCCCGCAATTGACGTCTGTGCATGTGCCGATCGATGTTGTGGTTGTGGTGCCTATCTCCTCTTCGATGCAAGGAGTCAAGATCAACCTAGTCAGAGATGCACTGAAGTTTATGGTGCACACACTCGGCGAGCGGGATCGTATGGGTCTCGTTACATTTGGTTCCGGCGGTGGCGGTGTTCCCATCGTGGGCATGACCACCAAAGCGTGGCACGGATGGAACAACATTCTAGCTTCGATAAAACCAGTGGGACAGAAGAGTCACCGCGCTGATGTCGTGGAAGGCGCCAATGTTGCCATGGATCTGCTCATGCAGCGCAAGTACAACAACCCCATTGCTACCATTATGCTTATTAGCGACGCGTCCACATCCGACGCGGATAGCGTGGATTTTGTCGTTTCACGGGCAGAAGCAGCCAAGTAAGACACGACTATTCCTCCCTTTTTCATGAACCATGATTCTAACCAACCGTAGGATTACGATTCACTCGTTTGGTCTTGGAATGACCCACAAGCCGGATACGATGATTGAACTATCCACGAGGACCAAGGCCTCCTACACTTATGTGAAGGACTGGATGATGCTCCGCGAATGCCTGGCCGGCTGCTTAGGATCGATACAATCCCTTTCTCACCAAAACGTGAAGCTCAAGCTTAGACTACCAGAGGGCTCGCCTGCTAGGTTCCACAAGATTAGCGGAGCATTGCAGATTACCAAGCGTGCTACAGGTCGCGATGCGGAAGCCTCGTTGGGCGACCTTCGGTTCGGTGACAAGCGAGACATACTTGTTCAGCTAGTTATCGCACCGGACACCACATCCCAAGAGCAGCTGCCGCAGGACCCGTGGGAGACCATTGTATCTGGTCTGGAGGCTTTAGGTGGACCTGTCGAACATGACGACCAAAGAACCGTTTCGGTAGAGGAGTTACCGCTAATACAAGCAGATCTTGTATGGGGCGATATACTAAGAGATGGCACCATGATGCATCTTCCTAGACCTTCGTTGCTGGCTATCACAATGCTGCCTGCGTCGGGTGGCTCGAAGAAGTCGGCATCTTGGCAAAACAACCCGCCAATTCCTCCTCACCCGCATATCGTCCAGCGACGTATGGAACTTCTCACTTCCGACATGCTCACCAGAGCCTTGACGCTGGTCTCCCGAGGCCAACACGATCGTGCGAATACTCTCCTGAACGAGACTCGCTCGATTCTGAAGGGCTTGGGCAAAGGTGGGCTCCCACCTGTTCCTCTTCCGCCTCTGCCCAACGGCAAGTCGAATCCCGGTACACCTCAACCCGGATCGGATGCTTCTCCGATCTCTGCTACTCCTGATCGGAAACATACGCCATCTCCGACCGCCTCGGCACACTCGGGAAACAACGGGTTTGCTCCGCCGATACCTCGGAGCCGATCTAACGACGGTCTAGCGTTGGCGAACGCGAACGGAATCGACGCCGGCACCGTGGCCGCCCTGGACGCCGAGCTCGAGGCCAGCCTCGAATGGATCAGCCATCCCGCCGTCTTCGGACGCGACAGCCGCAAGGCCGTCCTGCAGGCTATCGGCGTCATCAGCAGCCAGCGAGCATTCACATTCCGGACGCCGATCGAGAGCCTGTGGGCCGGCCGCGTTGCCGGCGTCAAGAAGCTGACGAACAAGAGCCGCGAGTGGAGAGAAGAAGCCAGCGGCGAAGGGATCATCGAAGAAGCGTGATGATATTATTACTACTACCCATTTTATACCATCTGCCTACTCGGGCTACATCAGTTACCTAGCCATCGATATATCTTGGATAATATCTTAACCGCGACCTACCTATCTACCTAACCCACATAGACCAAACGACCTCAACGGGATCATGTTATGAACGAATATTCCATTTTATCTCGGGGTTTAAATCTGTACCGTACGGTCGAAGCACATCTGCTTTTTGTTGTCATTTGCTTCGCTCTGCTGCCCCTTTTTTTCTTCTTACTTGGTTCCCATTTGTTGCTTCCTCGAAACATCCTCCCAGTCGGACACTATATCAGCTGATTTCGCACGACCTATAAAGATACCATTTCGGTTTTTTTTTTTTTTTGCTATATACTCTGCAAGAAACCCCATTACGCGATTTTTTTCTCTCATGTTTAGTACTTGCTATATATGCCACATGCTTATGTACGACTAAACAGAGCTACATCACATACACGAAGCGTGTTTGAATCTGGATTTTTGTGTCGCTTTACCAATCTTGCCCGGGGAAAAGAGAAGAAAGGAAAAATAGCGGGATTCCTTCTTGTTTTTGGCTTGGATATCAATTGGGAAATGCTGTTTGGTGGCTTCAAGGGAGGGGGGTGAGGCAAGGGTGAGGGAGAAGGACTGGCAAGGCGGTCCAATGGTTTTTTGTCGTGATCTGCAGACGAGATGCCACGCGAGATTATCTTTTGGTGCCTTGAGAGCAAGGAGCTGGTTTTTGATGGGGGGTGTTGTTGTTATTTCCAGAGCACAGAGAGCGTTGTATATTAACGACTTGTATGGCTTGGATATATATGAGAAGGCAAAAAAAAAACCGTAGCCGGAGGAAGCCGGTTTTAAAATTTCATGGATCAATTTATTCTATCAAAATGGCTTTCAGTTGTTTGAAGTGATGTCAATATGCCGGCCCTATAAGAAGCGACATAGTAAAGTACCTGTCAAGGACGAAAAACCGATGAGAGGTAAACTCCTTCCTATGTACTTTCCCCCGAGTTGTAGCCGTGACGTTGGTCTCACATGTGACTATGCCTAGGAACTGGAGCGAACTTTACACGTAACTTAGAACCGAGCGTCTCATTTCAATATCGAAAAGGTTACTGGGTAGCTTGATATGTAGCTACCCAAACTCATTATAAGCCATCCTCACTACCCCCTCTTCTCCTCTCAAGCCCCTACCTCTTCACCAAGAACCCCTTCTTCGTCCCCGGCGCCACCGCAGCGCGCCTCCTTTTCAACAGGCTCTCCTTCGACACGCGCGCGCTCTTACGCGCCCTCGGCGCCAGCGCCTCGTCGCCCTGTTTGGCGAGTACCCGGTACCGCGTCGCGCCCACCGTCTTGTCGCGGGGTCTCTTATTCTCGTTATCTTCAAAATTGATCTTCTTGGGCTTCTTGACCAGTCTCGATGTAGTATCATCATCCTCGTCTTCGTCCGACGAGTCCGTGAGGAACTCGGCCGGCAGTACGGCCGGCAGGCTGAATTTTTCGGCGCGCTGTCGCCGGCCCGTCGTCACGGCCTTCTCGACTTCGGCGGACGAGGAGGTGGACGAGGCGCGCTCGGTTGCGGCGGGCGCGGACGCGGAGGACTGGTGCAGTTCGACGCCGCGGACGCGTTTTCGCCGCTGCTCGGCTTGCTGCTTGTACATGCTGTCTTTTTCTTGGCGCTTGCGCTTTAGGGAGGCGGCTTGTCTAAGATACGAATCAGGTTAGCAGTTGGGAATAGAGAGTAGGTATGTGTAAGGGGTAGAGGGAACTTCTTACTTGTCAGCGGCCTCCGAGGCAGCATGAGCCGCCTCCTGCATTTTCTTCGCAACGGCTTGCGTCGACACAGCCTCGGGCGCTTCGTCGTCGTCGCTACCCTCGTCGTCATCGGCATCCTCCTGCGACTTGGCTGGTACTGCCGCCGCCGTCGTGACGAACTGATTCACATCGTCGTCGTCGCCAAAGGTAATATGCTTGCCCTTAGCTTCAGGTATCGACTTCGGCTTAGCCATAGGCGTCTGCTCGGGCTCCAGCGACTGCGAGGCTAGTCTGTGAATCGCATCCTCCTCCAACTGCTTCGAGGCGCTCGTCGGCTCGACCTCCGGCTTCCCGACTGCACTTCCCTCCTCGTCTTCGTCCTGCGAGTCGGGCACGGGGTCCGAGCGCGGCACCGTCGATATCGCGGTAACGGGGATTTCCACCTCGAGGTGCGTCTTCCGCCCGCCGGTGGGCGTGCTCTCGTCTTCTCTCGTGCGCACCGCGAGTCGCTGTCGCTTGGGGCTAGTCAAGGGCGAGTCTAGATTGGGGGAGCCGCCGTCGTTTTCGTCGTTGGTGGCGTGCTCGATCGATTTGCGCTTTCCGCGCGGGGACGAGGCCGCCGGAGCCGATTCCTCTTTGGGGGGTGCTGTGTTCACGGCGTCGGAGGTCGTCGATATGATTGATTCGTCCTGGCCCTTCGCCTCGGCGATCCGCCTGCTTCTCCTGGTGACGGGAGCCATAGTGATTGAGAATGGACTACGTAGATTGGCAATTGGGGGTAACGGTCCACAAGAGTGATATATACCTTAGGTAGGTAGGTATTATATTTGGCGGGCGGTTGTACTATCGCATTCCTCACAACTTTTTTTTCTTCTGTTTGTTTATTGATAAGATAAATAAACTCCGATAGGTCGATTAGATAGGATACAACGTAACCTAAAGCAACAAATGTCCCGGCAAATTCTCGGCCCCCTTACTAAGCTATGTCTTACCTTCATCTCATATCTCATCGTGATACCTCAGATTGCATCTTGATCCAAGTGTTGAAGCATAGCTAGTGCCATAACCAGGATGCCTAGCTGAGTTTATTAGATAGCTCTGGAACAGCCTAGGACCGTTTGTGTCGTTATTTACCTTTAGATGGCGTTGACGTGGATATCACTTGCTTACTCGTCTCCTTCCTAAATCATCCGAGAAGGTAACATCTGATATCTGACATCTGACACCCAAAACCTAAGACCTAAGCGGTCTAAGCAGAAGCTATGTCACAACCCACGTCTTCTCTCCGGCATCTCACCCGTCTCTATTCCCCCACAGTCCGGCAGCAGGCAACCCGAAGACCGCTCTTCTTCCGTTCCACCGCCGCCGCCAATGTCCATCAAATCCTCCAGCAATCCCAGTCCCGGACCGCCACGGCACGGGTCCGTGCGCCACCAACCCGGGCCACCCTCGAGAAGGTCAGATTCCACCCCGACGATGCCCCGGACGTACCGTTCTGGGAGAAACAGTTGCGGCCGCCGATCGTGCCGGCGGGGGAGGTGAGCGCGGTCGAGTGCTTCAGAGCGTGCCGGCTGTACGTGGCGCTGGCCATCGGGAACGAGCCCGGGTGGCGGCGGAAGTACCTCACCACCGCCACAAAGAGCAGCAGCAGCGGTAATAACCCCCAGGACGGCAACGGCAACGACGACGGCGACATCTCGATGTTCACGCTGCAGTACGTGGCCGTCGTGCTGATCAAGTCGAACGCGTGCCCGGCCATCGGCATACACGTGCTGCACACGGGCGTGCTGCTGGGGTACGCGCCGTCGATCCTGTCGCTGGCCCGCCTCGGCCTGAACCGCGACATGCTCGATATCCCGCAATTAGCGCCGACGAAAGAGGCGCTCCAGGCGCTCATCGCTTCTTCTTCCACCTCATCCTCATCCTCATCCTCATCCACATCCACCAAATCCAAATCTAAATCCAAGTCCAAGGCCCACCCCAACAATGCGGCTAAAAAGACCGCCGCCGCCGACGACAACGACCTCTATTTAGCCGACACCCTCACGCTCATGGGTCTCGCGCACGCGCGCCACGGCACCGCGTCAGACAACGACCGAGCCCTGCGGTTCTTCGGGTTAGCCGGGCTAGCCGCGTCCGCGTCCGCGTCCTCTGGCACGACCGGCACGTGGCTGTGGCGCGCCGACGCCGTCATAGCACAGGCCGCCATCCATCTGAAGCGGAATCAGCGGGCGCGGGCGCTCGAGGTGCTGGGCGCGGCCATGCAGGAGATGGACGACGCGGACGTGACGTACGAGTACGCGCGGCTGCTGGACGAGGGAGACGCGGAGCGCTGGCGGCTGATGCAGCGGGCGGCGCTGAGGCGGTCGGACAAGGCGGCGCGGGAGATGGGGCGGCGGGAGTGGCGGTTGCTCGAGGAGGAGGAGGAGAGGGCGAGGGAAGGAGGGAAGAGGTTGAGCGAGAGGGAGAAGCGCGAAAGGAGGTTTATTGCGGACGAGTGGTTGGCGATTGCTGGGGATAAGAGCGTTCCGTGATAGATGGACAGCAGACAGACAGACGAATTCTCGGCGTAAGAGGCGTCGTGTGAGAAATACAGCACCAATCTAGGGATTGGATATGACTGTAACATGAATGTATAACTTCGTATCAGACAAGGGGCAGATGACCGTGGCTCTTGGTATTACGATGTTTTATAATGAGTACATTTCATCAGACTAAGGCCGGTATGTGGAAAAAATAAGCTTCTTCAGCTGTACATACAAGCATTACTTTGCGACTGAAGTCTAAATGTCTTCGTTTGAGGCTGATACAAAGGAACACTCCCGGAGTGGTAAAACTAAGAGTCCGGGAGAGCCTTGGCTTGAGTCACGATCATGTTTTTAACTTGTCGCTATAACCATTGCTCATGTACTAGATAAGACCCAGAGATATTGGGCTCAAATCAGGGGCTCGATTAGTAGTAGGTAGGGATATCTAACAATCGCCAAACCCTCTATGTATCTATAGACCCCTATCTCTGTTCCGTCTCGGCATGTACACGTATAGTTCTTTCGTTGGTGTCATGTTCACCATTAATACACCTCTTCGGAGCCATAGCAAATACCCTTCTTATGGCCTCTTGGCGATATACGGCTTAGAGACCATATTTCTATCTTCTGCGGCGCCTTGTGAGAAAAAATGCAATTTCGGGGACCTTCTAAAAGCTGGAGATAAAACACACCCCCTTCTCCAGCCTTCCAGTTGAGACATTATGCTACACACTCCTTTCAACCAACCAACTCCTTCCAACGCTTCCAGTGGTGCAACCATTGCTGACAGAGGTATAAATGTCACCATGCATCAACGCCCAGGACAATGCAATATGCCGGGTACTACTCCAGGTTTCAACATGAACTTGAACGAGAAGAAAAGGTTTCATGACACGAAGGGATATCATGAGTAGATGTGGGATGTGAAGTGTAAATTCTTCTTTAGAGATGACTTTGATATACTAGTCATCGTGAAAGAAGGTCGTGTTTCCAACAAGGGGAGCGGTAGATGGACAGGCATCGCTCATGTCGACATCTCCACTGCCAGAATCGTCGCCTGTAAGTGGTAAGCCTAGGGCAGAGCGGCGAAAGTCACCCGTAAGAGGTCGGGTCGGAGCCGGTTCGACGAGCTTCTGAGGCAGCGAGAGTGGCCTATCGCAGAAAGCATCTTCAGGAGGAGAGAATGACCAAACCTAATGACCATGTTAGAAAACAAGAAATCCGATGTAACACGCCGAAAGAACTACCTACCTCCATCATGACTCTGCTGCCCCTATTAGCAACCGCGATGCATTTCTCGTCCTCGAAAACAACTCTCCAAACCGATTCAGCAGTAATAAGCTCTCGTACGAGGTGTCCCGTCTTCACATCCCAAACCTTGACTCTGCCGTCGCTACCACCACTGACAATTCGTGTATCGTCAAATTGGAGACTGGTCACGCTGTTGTCGTGTGCTGCCAGTCGGTGAATTGGGCACATCTTCTCCAGAGACCAAACTCTGACAGATCCGTCCGATCCACCTGTAACAAGCGTATTGCCTCGTAGTTGCAACTGGCCTACCAAAGAGGTATGGCCCTGGAGAACAGCAATAGCCTCTCTGTTATACTGGTTAGTGCAATCGCAACAGATCGGTCACGTGTACTCGACTTACCCAGTGTGAGCATCCCAGACACGCACGCTCGTGTCAAGACTTCCAGTCACAACCCTGTTACCGTCAAATGCGATGGCATATATTTGGCTGAAGTGTCCAGAAAGTGTATGGAGACATCTGCCTTCGGAAATACTCCAGATCTTGGCCGTTGCGTCGTAACTTCCAGACACAACTATGTCACCCTTAATCTCTAGGCATCTAACGCTGGCCTGATGACCGACGAGGACGTTTCTGCAAATTCCCTGCCTGATATCCCAAACCCGTAGGGTAGTGTCACGTGAGCCAGAAATCGCCGTATTTGCGTCTGACATCTTGAGACAGCGCACCGTCGAAGTATGGCCTCGTAAGGTATATAAGCATTTTCTAAAACCCCAGTTAGTAATAGTCCATAAGCGTCCGGCGAACAACAGGGGCATACCCGGTTGACATGTCCCAGACTCGCACATCGCGGTCACATCCACCACTGACGAGAATATCTTCCCATGGCACCATGGCCCAAACGCCCATAATGTGGCCCTGGAGAGTGCGAAGAGCATTGCCTTCCCGATCAAATATGTGGATTCTCGCATTATCAAGAGCGACGACGATGTACTTGGGTGTCAGATGAAGACTGGTCACAACTCGACCGTCCTGCGTGATAGTTCGTGTAGTATTACGTCCACCTGTCCTCCATGCTGATTCTACAAGGTATCTCTGTTTGAAGTGAGACTTGTAGGATCGAATTGGAGGGCGACCTGCTGATGCTGAAGAGCTCTCTGCGATTCGGTCGAAACCCCGGGATATGGCGTTTAGAGTAGAGGGACCTGGAATGGTGCCAGGAAAGCTGTGGTTGTATTCAGGATGGGAAAGCGGCAGGGCCGGGGGCCTCGTTAGTGCAGGCGGCGGTAGCGCAGAGGAAGCCTCAGAAAGACGCCGACCGTAGTCATGCTTGTCGCATAGGTGTTTCCATGTCATGTCATCGCTCAGAAGATCCTTCCATCTTCTAGACACCTGCGATGCGCGTGCGAGTACCTGCGGATCATCTATAAAGGATAATATGCGCAGGCATAGTTCGTCTGGCAGAGTGGTGAATGGGTCTTTCTTGAGTAGCGGGCTCACAAACTGATGGACAAAGCTGAGCTGCTGGGTGGTGCACATGTTTAACAAATCGGCAAGAATTCGATTCCTATGCGGTCCCGAGCAGGTCTTGAAGTGTTGTCGCACGTGGGCGAGGAAGAAGTCTTCGTCGTCGGCAGCGTCGCTCCAGTCGGGTTGCGCGTCTGTTGGACCAGGCGAGGCTGCAGGCGTAGGGGGCGGAGGAGGGGATCCAGTAACTTGCTGTTCAAATTCTGCGGCTGGTGTGCTCATACTAGGCGTCGGCGGACCTCTCGGTCGGGGTTGCTGAATCATCTTATCCATTCTCTGATTTATGATATTAGGTCCCGTGGTTGTCGTATTTAAGCTCAAACTCTCGTCGCAATCGTCACAGCCTAGAACGTCGGATCTCCGTCCTGGGAGGCTAAGGGGGCGATTATAGCCAGCCATTTCTACAGTCTCCTCTCTAGATTGTGATTTTATTGCGCAATAGCAGGAGGTTTATAAGTTTTTATCACGATCGAGTCGCCAAGTGAGTCGCCAGGAGTCTCGCGGCCAGTCGTACTACAATGTAAGCACTGGGTCGTGTTAGTTTATGGGTAAGATAGATAGGATATCACTCGTAGCTGCGGGACGCGGGGAGAATCTAAGGCCAAGACACGACGTTATACTCATACGAGTAAAACCCTCTCGCTTGCGGTAGACAAGACGACACACACGTATATCGCGTTTCGTAGAGGAATGAGATGAATTGTCGGACGATGGTTGTAGGGATTGCCGTGACAAATGTTGCGGGTGTTGGAGTCGGGACACAAGGGGATCCCTTGGGGTTGTGTACCTTCGGATCAATGAGACAAGTCGTCCCAAGACACAATTGGTAGGTCAAACGACCTGCCGTAGCATCTAAACTCTATGGGCTAAGAGCGCGGTAGACTAGAGACGTTCGGATCGGCGAATAAGGCTGGGGTAGCCAAATATTTGAATGGCGAGAGTAGAATAGACGGCGAAAATGAGCTACGACGGCATCGGGAGCGTAGAGCAGTTGAGGGGCGTCTAGAAGGACTGGCGGCAAAGGCACGGGCGGGAGTCGCGAGGACCACAGCGATGAAACAAGCCTTCGAATAGGCAGTGGAATAAAGAGAGTCGCCCAAAGATCACGTTGCGTTTCAGAGATCGAAAGGGGTTGGTGTCGGATGTGTAGTGTAAATGTTGTCGGATGGTGAGATGCGAGATAGGTGAAATGGCTGATGGGGGCCAGGGAGCAGATCAAGTATTCCGTAGAGATGAGCAGGAACGTGCTCGCTAGCCCGTGCTTCAGAAAACCCCATAAAACCATAGAGATTCTCCCGGCGGGAAGGTCTAAGTGCACTTGCGATAGGTGATAGGTACAACAGTTACCGTGCAAGTACTGTATCCGCACCAGGCCTACCTGGGTACCTAAGGTATGTACCTAAGATGGTACCCAGGGCCGTACCCAGGGCTCAAGGGGCATACCTAGGGCAACTCGCCAGCACGTTCTTAGCGTGTCGGAACACCTATTACTAACTAGATCGGCCGCTTAAAACAGACTACTCTTGTATTCTCACGCCATCTTCCAGGAGATAACGCAGGGAATAGATTGGATGCCTTCCGATGCTACTGGCATATTGACACGTTTTTAAGGTTTGCATCGAACAACAATAGATGTTGATGATATTCACATGATGGCAAGTTAAATGCAAATCATCTATATCCATTATCTATTGCCACCTGACCGTCCGATCAATAGATACCAGTTGCCCGCCTACTAGAAGGGGTTTATTTGACATTATTATTTGTCAAAGCGATGTTTTACGTTTCGTATCTCTCTCCTATGGGCCATGTGATGCTTTACAGATACTTGAAAGAATGGCAGTGAATAGAAGACAAGGGATCTATGTTCCCGTGGGAGTTCTTAATTAATAACCCTGGGAATCTAAAACGTCTCGCCTTGCCTTGCTAGGGTCTATCGATCTCCTAATCCAAATTAAGGTAGTCTTTCTGACTTGTAAATCTGCAAATGTTTCTATAAGCAGCAGTTGACGATCATCAAGGGTTCATTGCCATTAAAACTGAGAAATAAAACCAGGGAATTAGGACAGGTGAAGGAAGTAGTTGTAACCATTCCGACGTCTTTTGAGGGGACTCAGAACTGTAGGCGAAGTCTGCATCTGACCTGTTATAAAACTACATGACAGACTACGAAGCTAGGGGCCGAGGTCTTCAACTCTTTACTATGTAGAGGCGGCTTCTTCGGACGGGCTAACAACGAAGGGTATGTCGATGTATTATACACGCCTACCTCCTAAAATACAGTGTGTGATAGAGCGTACCTTCTGTGCCATCTCGCCTCTGTAGCTTCGATCCGTCCACGGTACGGATAGTACTCGAATGCCTATTGGTCCTCGGTACTCCAGTGCCGCGGCGCTTCTGCGCTTAAAGATGGCTGCATCCGTCTCGGGCCACTCAGCGTTGCAGCATATCATCCTGAAGAGCTACGATGCAGACAGGAAGCGGACTATTTGTTACCTGCCTACTTGTCCCTCTCTATCTTCGGATCCGGACCTCCTACCTGGAGAACCAGAATAACGTCAAGTGCGTCTCGATGTGTTCGACGTTATGCGGCGCATCGCGTTATCGCTTAATAATGTACCCGACTTATCAAAGCCCGCCAGCACATCGCCTAGCTTTCCAAGACGTATGCTGTGGCGATTTCGCAGTTAGTAGTATAGTAGTCACTCGTAGCGCCGGCGAAACCTCGAATACTATGCGGAGAAGAACTTATCGCGAACCTCGGCCTGTCCGGCCAGGAGGTAAAATGTTGTTGGAAATCTGCTGCGGGATGACATGGCTGTCAAAAATGCGACGGGGTGTCCACTCGGCCCCAGACATGGAGTTTTGAGTATGAATTTAGCGAGTTGAGCTACGAACGAGGTAGTTTCTCATAAGGTTGGTTTGATGATGAAGTCGATGTTGGATCCATACACACACCCTCGGTTCGTGTGACAGTCGTGTCACCTCAACGTCGATGACCCCGGACTTTACTCAGATTCTTATTTCGAATGCGTTTATTATGTATGAAGGGGATTTATCCAAGCTGGGTCTAGTCCATGACCATCCTCTTAGAAAGGGGCGTTATGGATGTTCGAGGTTACATTTACGATGGCACCTGTATAGGACCGACTTATTAGAAGAGTATTGCGATGTGACATTCAACAACTTTGCCAACTATTTTGACGAAAAAACTTGGAAACAATTTTCTGCAGTCTTACAATTATAACACCGTTTAACCCCCATGAGGACGCTAGATTGCTACGAAACGTCTAAATTTTTAGGTACCTAGACAACTAACAATTTCTAAATAGCCGAAGTCATCGTTAGGTGATGAGTCTACCTCTGTTCGTCGCTTATTTCACCAAAATCAATCTACTCTCGAAGGTTGCTCTGAAAATATGACTCGTCTAAATATAGGGGCGTACTTAGGATCCTCGTAATACTCAGGGAAAGATGTGAAACTAATATGGTAAATTTGAAGTTTGGTATTAAGAGAGAAAATATTATATGGATAGTATAGTCTAATGCCCTCATTACCTTTATCAGTCATGAATAGTCCTACGTACGTTTAGTATACGTCAAAATATCGTCACGAATCGCTTTTATTTACTCCCACCAAGGGTATATTCTATACGCGAAGTGGTACAAGAATCCCTCGCTGAAACACACCGGGACCTTGCAGCATTTTCGAAAGTGATGCACATTTCCAACCCAACCCAAATACCTTGATAAGCGCTGCTCAATAGGAACCTTGCTCATTAGACTTTAAATTCGAGACATGCTGACCGTTCCATCTTACCGTTCCATCTTAAGGACCAAACTCCTAAGGTTTGCGACAATGCTAATAGGGAAAGAAAAGAAAGAACTAGGTTGTTCTCTTCAATGGTGATGACCGAACTGCGTGAGTATGGGCAAAAACATGCCGATCATCGTCGCGAGCGTTTCCCGCATCTGCGGGTGAGCATGCTTTCGTTGAGCTGCATCTGTATAGCCGTTGACGCCTCCATCATGACCAGAAGGCGAGTCACCTTCTTGCATAGCATGCATCGCGACATAGCTAGGTATGTGAGTTTTAGATAGCGAAAAGGGGGGGAGTGGGGCACGCTCGACTTACAGGAAAGTTCCCGCTGAGAATAGCAACAGCATTCCGGTCCACCACTGATTTAGCTGACTCTCGCCACCTCCACCAAGAAAGCTAACAAGTATGAAGGTTGCCCAAGCTCCAAATGGAGAAGCCAAGCTGAATACTATCAAGTGGCCCCGTGCGGCGCGCTTCGAGAGACCCTGCTTCAAGAGAATTGAAGTCAACCCAAAGGCAGCAGGTGCCTTATGTACCATGATGGCAATAAATACGATAAAGCCTAGCTTGGTATCTGGAGAAGTGGCCGAAGCCCCCATCGCGATACCGTCTGCCGCCGCATGTATGACCAATCCCGTTGTTGTTGCCAGGCTTCTTGACTGTTTCGGCGTGGGCGTGAGAGAACCGAGAAAACCCTCAGTCTCTTCTTCCTCTCTAGAAAGAGAGGAACCACCTAGATTACTCAAGCTGATATGCCTGGGCGGCGGCGGCGGTTGGAAGTTCTCCGACGCATGGCGAGGAAGGCGATCGATTAGAAACATGAGAACAAAGCCAAGAATCATGGAAAGGCCAATGTAGAAAGTGGGAACTTTTACTTCGGAATGTTGCTTTTCCGCATCAGCTTTTGTGTCCGATTCTTCTGCAGGCTCCCTAACGCGAAGAGGAGAACCGGTGTCGTCCTCTGACCCTAGTATCGCTGAGTTTGCTTTCTCGTCCAGCTTGTTGTCGTCTCCGTATCTGTTCGGAGTAATTCCACACCAGTTCAAATCGCTCCTCGAGCCAATATTCGAGCCAGGTGCCCACCTGACTGCAGATATGTGTCTTGGACTATGTAGGTCTCTTGTACTCTGAGAATGTGTAGGAATCGAGGCCTCGGTTATCGCTTCGATCCCCTCGGGTATTATAACTATTAGCGACGTGCCGACAAGTATTCCAATACCAATACTAGATATTAATCGAAGTTGCGATTGGGATAGGGACATGGACAATGGTAATGCGCCAGCCAGAAAGGAGCTACTACGGTCAGTTTTCGAGTTAGGTCGCGTTAGGACAAAGTCAAAAGGCACTCACGCCAATGCCATGACAACCTTTAATACGGATAAATCTATTAGTACTTGGACTTGGAGAAAAATGTAGAAAATGGCAATAACAACAATAAGTCATAATGAGAACATACTGTCAAGGCAAGCAGGAGAAACAACCCGGTCCCAGCCATGATCGCCGTATTTACTCGGAAGCACCTAACGGAATATTGCTTGCTACCGCATTGGTAAAGACCTTCTACTGATCACAGGCTTCTCAGCCTGATCCAATGAGGATTCTCACGATGGAATGAAAATAGGTAGCCCGACCTGGAAATTGAATATAAGTAAAGGTAACAACTGGGAGGTATTTAGGGCTCGGGTGATGTTGGACATAGACAAGGAATGAATCTTTTTTTGCGACGGTAGCCTCGAAACCTTAGGACAAGTTCCAGCAACCATGGCCACTAATCGATCCCTGTCATCATTTGCTATTAGGCGGCACGGCGGTTGGCGGGACCGTTGCTGTGTCGCACGTCACTGCCGATTTTCCACTACGAGTGGTATCCCGTACCTTATTTTTGTATTCCGCCAATCTTATTCAGGCTTAGTACCTAACAGCCAACGGCACAACCTGCCCCATACCTTAACTTGCCGGTACCAAGCTGCAAGCCTTGGCTCTAAAAAGAATTAGCACTTTTGGTCTATCATTTGCGACCAAATCTTGGCCTATTCTTTTTTGGATGATCTAAGTGCTCCATCGATACATCTTGCTTTATAGATGCTCCACTGCACCGGCGATTAACGATAAACGCGCTGTTCTCAGCTCAACTTCTAGACGCGACGCCGATCTTTTGAATCGCGTAAAGTGCGACAAGCACTTACATTTTCCCACCTCCTTCCATCGTCGCTATTGCCATCGTCATCTACGTTATTTCCGTAGCTGTCGGATAGTTTCCGTCGACAATCTATACGTGGAGTCCGTTGTCGCATTTATTACCGAGGCTTAATCATCTCCGTATCTGGTACTAATCCGAGAAAATGGAGGATGAGTGTATGTCACTCCGAAAATATAACTTCTAACTCATAACTGCCTGAATAACGCTGAAGCTAATCCTTTGCTTAGGGAATGCCAATGCAAACGACGCCATCACCATATCGCTTGTGCGACCGGGACCGTCCAAAATCGAAACGATCGCTTCGTTCAACCCACGATTCACGTACCCCATATTCGGTGAAGAGGAGCACATATTCGGCTACCAGGGCTTGAAGGTCCACCTCAAATACGATGCGCGCGACCTCCGACCGAAGTTAACTGTCTCGTACACGCGCAAGTTTAATGCGGTTGGCGATGTCGAGGCCTTGGATATCAAGGAGAAACTGCAGAACTTCTTGCCTCCAGGTTGGTTCTTTTATCCTACCGATGGCTTGCGCATCCTAACATTATATAGTCGCTTATCAGTCCAAGGGTGACTTCGAGCAGGCCGCCAAAGCCCTACCTAAAACATGGGTTCCCCCCGGACGCCTGGTGGAAACTGCTGAAAAGAACGGAGAGACCTACGAAGTGTGGCACGGCACGCTTAACGATCCGGCCGTCAGCCAACTCTTGCGACGAATCCAGATCGTGGCCTTGTTTTACATCGAAGGTGCTAGTTACACTGGAGAAGATGCGGAGGGCAACATCGAGCCGGACTATTCCCTGGCTAGATGGTCCGTTTTTTTCCTTTACAAGAAGGAGGTAATCCAAGGATTGCCAGACCCTCAATACACATTCCAGGGTTACTCGACAGTTTACAACTTTTGGGTGTTCGAGGCAGCTGCTTTGCAGGGCAACTTGCAAACTGTGCTGAGTAACGGTCCCGAGGAACTCGATCCAACCCACCGCATGAGGATCTCCCAGTTCCTCATTCTCCCTCCTAGCCAGGGCAAGGGTGTTGGTGCTCTTCTCTATGATACCATTTTCAGAATTGGACTGAATACCGAATCGGTGGTGGAAGTAGCAGTGGAGGACCCCAATGAGGACTTTGACTTGCTGCGAGACCTTTGCGATCTTAAGTATCTTCGCAAGAACGTGCCAGCATTCGTCAACCTCCGAATTAACACTGATGTGAACGTCCCGAATAAGGGTGGTATATTACTCAACGACACGCGAGTCATACCCGGCAATGCCTTTACTGCCAGCCTTGTCTCGTCGCCGGAGGGAATTGTGGATCTCGTAGAGCTTGAGAAGCTGCGCGTGAAGACCAAGATCGCCCGACGACAATTCTGGCGATTGGTTGAGATGCATCTGATGTCAACACTACCTGAGTCAGTCCGACCCCAGTTGGACGAGGACGCCAAGAAGCCAAAGCCATCTAAGGCCGACAACCATGTTTACATGCTCTGGCGCCTGCTTCTGAAGCAGCGCGTCTACCGACGCAACGTGTCACAGCTGGGCGAGTTCAGCATCACCGAGCGAATCATCAAGCTAAACGAGACTATATCAAGTGTCGAGTGGGAATACGCCGCAATCCTCGCCCGACTCGAATCAACGCCGACCGCTACGAACGGCTCTGTAGCCAACGGCAAGAGAAGGTTGGAAGATGACGGCGACGTTGAGATGCCCAATGTTAAGAAGCAGCGAGTTTAGGGGATGTCTTTATGGAAGGCCTGAGGTTCCTGTGCTAGGAGGTATTCCTGCTGTATAAAAAAGGGGGGTAATAGGAGTTTCGCTGGTTCTGATGATACCTGTATCGCATTCACATTCACGATGTATGAGTTTTTCCATTCCCACATCACATTGCTCGGAGTCCTGAGTTATAAGTAGTCGTCAAGCCGGACTATGAGAAGCTAAGTAGCTCGCAAACTATATTTGCTTGTACCGCAAATAGTAGGGAGGGTCGTTGAGTAATTGAGCTGCCCTCGTTGAGCATTCCAATAGGCACACTGCTGAGGAAACTAAACTAATCTGCCCAATGCGACATTCTGCCTGTGAACTTATTTGTGATGGGCTGTTAGATGAGTAAAATTCGTTTGCTACTGAAATTATCGGCGTAGTTAAGTCCTTTGATACCAAGCAAGGTCAGGATAAAGAGGCATTGGCCAGCATGGTATACCCCTAAGATACTATTCCCATTGCCCCCATGAGTTTATAATAATAAGTGTATGTTAGTCATCAGAAGATTAGGATATATATCAAATAATGAATTATAAGTCTTGGTAGGAAACACGCAATATTTAATTCTAATTTCAATTGCATTTTTCACATAGGAATGGAGTCATAGCAGCTACCTAGGTAGGAGGTAGTATTATAGGTCTTTAATTTTAGGTATATATTGTTTCCGAGGCATTATGGTGGTCTTGTTCGAACTGCGTTGATATTCTATTTCACTAAACAGGATCAGTCAACACAATAAGAAAGCTTCTCGATTCTTCTAAGAATGTTCTCTTATATCATCCTGGGATATTTTTTCTCGAAATCTACCTAGGTAGCCAATCACTGAGTTGCATCTAATGAATCGTGGATGCGTAAATAAATTCTCCGAACATAAGATTTTATCATTTGCAATGGGGACTGCAACTATCTAGATTGGTATTTTAGTCTATGCCCCAAACGCCATAAACTCCGTCTCATATGCAAGTTTAGAGCCACTCGTTGGTCTTGTTCCCATCCCACTCCATACTAAACACCCTTGCCAAGCTGACTGGCAACAACAGCAGCTTCCTTCACCGCTTTGGCAACAGTGGAGCGCACTCGTCCTTCCTCTAGGACCAATAGACCCTCGATGGTGCAACCGCCTGGGGTACTGATCCTGTCACGCAGCAGTGCTGGGTGGTCTCCGTGAAGCACCAGCTCAGCGGCGCCCTTCATGGACTGAGCAGCCATCTTCTGGGCTTCGTCTCGGGGTAGGCCCAATGATACCGCGCCGTCAACAGCGGCCTCGAGCATAAGAGCAAAGAAGGCCGGTCCGGACCCGGCGAGAGCCGTAGACGCGTCCATGTTCTTGGCGGGAAGGTAGGAGACGTCGCCGATACGCTTGAAGATCCACGTCACGAGGCTGGAGGTATGGGGAGGCAGGGGCGGGTTGCTGTTCGCGATGACGGTCATGCCCTGTCTCACCATGCTGGCCGTGTTGGGCAGGGCCCGCACGATCCTACATCGTCCGTCGATCTCGGGGTCCTTCTCCGGCACGGCACCGTGCAGGATCTTCTCGATTTGGGGCACGGTGATGCCGGCGCAGATGCTGATCAGCAGCTTGCCGTGGAGGGCCTTGGCCATTCCGGGCTCGTTGAGGAGGTCCTCGACCATGTAAGGCTTGCACGCAAGAAGGATGACGTCGGACTTCATCACCGAGGCCACGTTCTCCTTCTGCACGACCTTGACGGAGGAGCTGTGCTCCCACAGGGCCTGCTTGACCTTCTTGGCAGACTCGGGGCGGCGCACACAGGCGATGAAGCGGGAGGGCAGACGGGAGGGCACCTCGTCTGCGGGGGTAGCCCTTCCCGAAGGCGACTGTAGGGGCCGCGGACCCGACATCTCCTGCAGGGAGCTGAGGATGCCGGAGAGGATCGCGATGCCCATGGTGCCTAACATCACTCAGTTAGCTGCCCAAGATACCAAGGAAAAGCAATGTAGTAATTGAGACATACCGCAGCCAAGAACTGCCAAGGTCAGTTCCGGCGCATTGTGTTCATGGTGGGTAAGGGCCAACATCTTGTTGTGTGTGTGTCAGAGTGTATGTGTAAGTGTTGGTACAACTAAAAGGGTAGTTTGTTTTTGTTTGTTTTTCTAAAAACAAGAAACCGAAGGCGGAGACAGATATGAACTTCTAGAAGGGAAGACAGAGAAATCTTGTGTAGAAATAGTTGCTTCGCTCCCGAATTAAAACAACTAAAACTGCAAATTAGTTAAAAGGGGGAGTCTATGTTTCACCACATTCATTCATAGGACACCTGTCAGGTTCTACCCCAATAGTAAGCCTTGTTGGATTACGTTCACGAAGAAGAACCGCTTCGACGAGAAGATACACGGGCTATTCTCGTCTCTTGCGTCCATATTCATCCACCGAAGTTGCACCGGTCCAAGCGCTTGTCTCGCCTACTCCGCCCGCCTATATCCCCTATCTTGCGATAAGCCTCACCGCCGGCCGTAGTTGTCTTAGCGTCACACCAATTTCTATCTTATCGAGCTAGCGTCTGAAGCTCCCCACAATACCTGTAGTGCCGGCAGCATTACCTGAGAGCTTAGCCCTGCCAGCCTGCCTGGCTTCTTTCCCGAGCTTTCGTTCTAGTAATAAAAAGATTCGAGGTTTCTTCGGGACAAGCTCGTGACACCCGACCTTTCGTACATGACACAATTGTGCTAACGATCGTGGTGATGCTGCGATGGCGACCGCAGATCCCTTCGAAGTGCGAATGCGCTTCAGCTCACAGCTCCAACACCTGAACGCAAGTACTACTTCTGCCCAGAAAGCCGCCCAGTATGCGCTCAAGTACAAGGACATGGATGAGGACTTGCACTCGTGCATCCTAGAACAGCTAGAGAAGGTTAGTCCATGCTTTGTCTCGGCACAATATTGCTTCATGAGTTTGGGATCGAAACTGGCTATCTTCTAACATTGAACTCTAGACTACTATGAACACACGAGCCAACATCATGTACTTTCTCGAACACCTACTAGAGATGGCTTCCAAGGAACGTCAGAACGATTACGTGCGCATGATGCAACGAGACATACTCCGAGTCGTAGACGCTGTATGCCCAGAGGATGGGTCTGGAGCGGCTAACGTGAAGGTTGTCAGGAAGGTAAGCTTTTAAAAGCCTTGGATCTAACTTTATATATAACAAGCAATTGTCGCTGACAATAATGCTTGTGCTTGCTAGGTTCTCCAAGGCCTTATGAACAAGTCCATACTCCTTGAGCAGACTGTCACCGAGATCGAGGGCTGCCTCAAGGAGCGCGACACCTCGGCTGACCACGGCTTCTCGTCGCCCGCGAACGGCGAGGAGATCGCGCGCCCCCGCAGCACGACCAACGGCGCCGCTCCAACCGCGAGCCGCCTCGACAAGCGGCAGATCGAGCAGCGCATCGAGGAGGACCGCGAGCGTCACAAGCGCATGCGCGAGAGCATG
The DNA here is from genome assembly GCA_022495205.1 of Hypoxylon sp. FL1150. Lineage (NCBI taxonomy): Eukaryota > Fungi > Ascomycota > Sordariomycetes > Xylariales > Hypoxylaceae > Hypoxylon > Hypoxylon sp. FL1150. The sequence continues at coordinate 1,424 of MU376390.1, read as the reverse complement.
TGGGCGGTCCCCTCCAACCTCGAAGCCGAGGCGCTGAAGTTTCTCGAGGAGACGAGCGACTGGGGCGAGGACGACCGCATCCAGTTGCAAGAAGAGCAAGAGGAATTCCTGGCGACCATCGAGAACGCCCCCACGTGCCAGCACCACCACCGCGGCCCACAGAATCAGAACGGTAGCTCGTCGCACTAGGAGGAAGGCGAACTGCCGGACGACGACAACGTTCAAAGCCCAGAAAGTGATGGCGGGTTGCCGGATGACAAGGACAAGGTTCACAACCCGGAAAGGGACGACGAGTCGCCAGATAACGATGATTACATCTTCAGCCCGGAAAGAGATCGCGAGTACGAGAATAACGAGCAGCTGAATTACGAATACTCCCTGAACTACAAACTCTTCGTGAACTACGGATAATTTCTTGAAGAGTGGGGTGAATAAGGGATGAGGATGAGTTTTGTGATGTTCGCACTTCCCTGAGTTAGGGGCACCGATGCATTTCACGGCGTTGGCGGAAAGGAAAATCTGGTAGCATAGGTGTGGCGTTTTACTTGCAAGAAAAAAAAGGGGAACGGCGGTTGGCTGTAGTCATGTTGGCTTAATGCTTTGAGCATACCCAATGTTGTAGAGACACGGTTCTCGGATGATACCATAATAAATGCGATGATTTTCCGTATTCATCATGACTTTGACGTTGTGATACGAAAGCGATGCTTTCGAACCCCTTCTTAAGCATGAAATGGCATATTGTTGTATTGCCGATATTCCTTACTACCTCCTATCATACATCTCTGCAATGCATGTTTCAGGAGACCCTTATCTTTCGTCGAAGCAGATCGCTAAAAAATGATGCAGTGGCATTTAGGGCGCGCTTGATGGGGCCGAGAATCGGGATATACTCGTACTCCGCCCCACTTATTAGGGAATCGTCCCTCCCCCCAGCTTATAAGCTAATATTTACCAGTAATTCTAATTAATTAGTAATTCTAATTAAAATTATTAATATATAATAATTAATATTAATTTTTAATTTAAATTTAAATAATTTTAATTTAAAAAAAATATTATAAATAAATAAATTATTTTTAAATTAATTAATATTAAATTAAATATTATAATTATAAAAATTAATTAAATATTTAAAATATAATATAATAAATTTAATTTTTTTTATAAATATAAAATATTAAAATTACGAAAAAATTATTATAAATAAAAATTTATTATTTTAAAAAAATGTGAGGCATTAAGGCATCAGAATCAGAGGTTATAAGAAACTTGGATTGCTAATGACTAAGCGGGCTACGTGGGAGCCTTATATGCTAGCCAATTGCGTAAGCATATTGGGAGCCGCATCCCACAAGGCTATAAGGCTATTGCCAAAACCTAACATATGCCCCCCTAATAATGAAAGAAGCCAACGTCCTCGT
>MU376389.1:0-37161 GCA_022495205.1 Hypoxylon sp. FL1150 | reverse complement strand
TATATTAAATATATATATTAAATAATTATTATAATTTATAAATTTTCATTAATAATATTTATTATATATTTTTATTTTAAAAGATTTTTAATTTTTTTAATTTTTCGCTAACCCCCCCCTTTTTTTAATTTTTATTATTATTATTAATAATAATTTATTTACTTTTTTATAATAAAATAAATAATAAAAACCCCCTTTTTATTATATAATATATTTCATATTTTTTTTATATGTAAAATAATTATAATTTAACGGCGGCTAAAAAAAAAAAAAATTACATTTATATACCCTCCCCCCGGGCTATAAATTAATTATAATTAAAAAGAAAAAAAATACATTTATATACCTTTTCTTTTTAGCCGCAAATTAGCCGTAATTTAAATATAAAAAAAAAAACTTATTAAATTAAAAATTTTATTTAAAAATAATAATAAATTTTATTTTTTATAAGATTATTTTATTATTATTTTTATTTAAAATAATTAATAATAAATTTTATTTTATAATATTTTATATATAAAATTATAATAAATAAAAATTATATAAATAATAAATATATATATATATAATATAATTAATTTTTAATTTTAAAAGTATTTGCAAAATAATCATAATATATTTATAAAATTATTATTAATATTTTATAATTTAATAATATATTAATAATAATTTTAAAAAAAGAATTTATTAATATTAAAATTAAAATTAATATATTAATTTAATTTTATATATATATATATTAAATATTAATTAAATTACATTTAATTAATATTTTTTCATTAATAATTATATTTTCTTAAATATCGCAATTATTTTATTTTTTTACGTATATAATTATCGCCGGTTTTAAATATATTATTTAATATAATTTTAAATTTTATTTTCCGATATTATTATTTTTATTATTATTATTTTTATTATTATTATTTTTATTATTTAAAAATTTAAGAAAATAAATTTTTTTTTTTTTAAAATATTATTATTATTATTATTTTATTAAAATTTATTAAGATTTATTAAATTTATTTTAATTTATTAATATTTTTTTATAAATAATTTTAAATATTAATTTAATATTTAATATAAATAATATTATTAATAATAAAAATAATAAATTAATTTAAAATTATTTTTAATAATTTATTAATATTATTTATATAATTAATTTTATTATTATAATAAAATTATTATAAATTAATTAATTAAATTTTATAAAGTTTTTTTTATATTAATTTATATTTTTTAAATAATAATTTAATATTATAATAATAAAAATAAAAAAATTTATTAATTAAATTTTAAAATTAATTAATATTATTATTTATAAATAATAAATTATATAAATTATTTTATTAAATAATTATATAATAAAATTAATTAAGTATATTTTATTATAATATTAAAATTTATTAATTTATAAATTTTATAAAAATTAAAATAATATTAATATTTTATAAAATTATTTATATAAATAAATTAATAAATTTTATTAATAAAAAAAATATAATTTATTATTAATTTTAATATATTAAAATTTTTTATTAAGCTTATTATTTTATATTAATTTTTATTAAAATATAATATTAATATATTTTTTATAAAAAATAATATAATATTTAATTATAATAATTTTATTATAATAAAAAAAATTATAAAAATTTAAAATTTTTTAAAAGTTTATTTTTTTTAAATATCTTTTTAGAAATATTAATAAATATAATTATTAAAAAATAAAAAATTTATTTCTTAAAAAAAAAAGCGATTTTATTTTATATATTTATTTTTTATATAATATATTAAAAAATAATTTTATATTATTTATTAATAAAAATTTATAAAATTAATTATTTTATATATTTATTATTATTTTAAAAAATATATTAATATAAAATAATTATATAAATATAAAATAAAAAAATTATTAATATTAAAATTATAATTATATAATTAATATATAATTATAATTTATGAATTTCTTTATTTGTACCTTTAAAAGTCCCTATTAGGGGCTTATTTGCACCCGTATATATCTTTAAATCGGGGGCGATAAAACCTCATTTATAATTACTAGGCTTATACTTAAATAACTTTTCGAAATCGGCTTCAAATTTTGAATAATTAGTATTATTTAATTATTAATTTAATTACGATTTAAATGAATTAAATTATAATATTATATGATATTTAATTATAAAATTATTTAAATATAAAAAAATTTAAAATAAAAATTTAATTATATAATACTTTTTAAATTATATATATATTTATATATTTAATATATAAATATTAATAGCTTTTCTATTATATTTTATATAAATTTAAAAATAATATTATTTAAAAAAGATTGAAATTTCAAACGAAATAAATATTTTTTACAAATTAAAATAATTTTTAATAAGGGGTTATATATATTAAATTATTAAATATATAATATTACGATCTTTAAAAAAATAATTATATGATAATTTTTTTATTTTGAAAAGCCTTAAATTTAATATTACTCTTAGAGAAAATATCGTATTATAATATAATTTAATTTAATTAAAACGTAATTAAATTAACATTTAAATGATATTAATTATTAAAAAATTATAATTGATTTTGCAAAATTATTAAATTATAAGCCTTTTAAATAGAAATGAAATCTTATTACCCTTAATTTTAAAATATATACGGATGCAAATAAATTCCCGATAAGAATTTTTAAAAGTGCAAATAAAAAAACTCTAATTTATTATATAAATTATTTTTAATAATTTATTTATTTAAAAAAAAAATTTAAATTAATTATATATATTATATTTATATTATTATTATATAATAATTTTTTTTTTATGAATATGCCATTTATAAAGACCTTATCCTCCGACAAAATATTTAGTAAATTAATTATTTGCAACCGCCCTTTTTTTCTAATCTTAATCCTTAAATCCGGATAGCTTCGATCGCGCCATCGGATTGGCCTATGTCGGCAGCGGGGACGGCCGGCATCACAAACGACAAACGATAAACGATAAACGACATCATCGAGCTCTCGCAAAATATCAACACCCTCCCAAAACATGAGGAACGTCCTATACGATAACCCCTCAGGAACACCTGTCAAGGACACGAACATGTCGCCGAACAAGGATTTGAAAGGCCACAAGCTCCTCTTGATCATACCCTGGGATCCACCCGCGGGATACGTCGATGACCTGCACAAGACATTCCCCGGGCTGGAGGTGGTGCATAGTAACTGGGATACGTGGAAAGAACCGTCTCTCCCCAGCGATGTCTCGGAAGAGGACTGGAAAACCGTCACGATCCTCCTCACAGGCCCCAAGTTCCCCACTAAAGAGGCCGCGTCGAACCTACAGCTTGTCCAGCTCCAAAGCGCAGGCGCAAATTATATCCTAGATAACCCGCTGTTCAAGGATACCGATATTGCGTTCTGCACGGCGAATGGCGTTCATGGGTAAGTCGACGGTTTTTCGATATATGATGCGCCGTCATTTGTACCGCGGCCTGTCGCACTAAGCCCATGACAGGCCGCAGATTGCGGAATGGATTATCTGCACGTTCCTCGCATTCCAGCACAATAGTAAGTCTATCCGAATACAGAAGAGTTGTGGCAAATATGTAACTTTCGCAAAGTCCCGCGCTTCCTCGATAACATGAAGGAGCATAAATGGCAGCGTAGCTGGGACGACTCGGATACCCAAGACGCGGTCCACCAACGAGTGTAAGTCAATTGGCGCATGCTCTGTGACTGCGTTTGAACGCCGATGCTCACTGTGCCACAGCGGGATCTTGGGGTATGGGAGCATCGGCAGACAAGTAGCGCGAGTCGCCAAGGCCATTGGCATGGACGTGTACGCCTACACGAACAGGCCGCGGCCGACACCCGAGTCGCGCCGCGACGACTCCTTCGTCGTCCCCGGCCTCGGCGACCCGGAGGGCGTTTTGCCGTCGAAATGGTTCTCGGGTACCAAGCCGGAAGAGATCCACGAGTTTTTATCTGCCGACCTCGACCTCCTGGTCCTGGCCCTGCCCCTGACGCCGCAGACGCGGGGGCTAATCGCAGCCCCGCAGTTCGAGATCCTGAAGGGTAAAAAGACGTACGTCACCAACATCGGGAGAGGCCCGGTTATCAACACGGACGACCTCATCACGGCACTCAACGACGGCCTGATCCGAGGCGCGGCGCTCGATGTCACCGACCCGGAGCCCCTCCCGAAGGAGCATCCTCTGTGGGACGCGAAGAACGTCATCATCACGCCGCATGTCAGCGGGAACTCGACAAGCTACAACCAGCGCCTCCTGTCCATCCTTAACATCAACCTGCACAGACTAAGCGAAGGGAAGGAATTCATGAATAGAGTAAGCAGGAAGAGAGGCTACTGAGCAAGAGATGCACTATTCGTGCAGTGAAGTTCCTTGGAAAATTGTAATTAGAGTACTTCGCGACCGCATCAAGAAGCGTTGCGTTTTCCAGCATCTATTCAAAGGCCATACCCCGCGAACTCAAGTTGCAAGATTGGCTACTAATTAAAACGAAGTCTTCGAGGACTTCGTGTTCTCAGCCTCGAAAGAGCCTTACTCTCCCAGTCGGTCCCACGGGCTAATACCGTCAGCTTCCTATTCAAAGACTCAAAGTCCGGAGGGGTAGGGAATTGGCAAAGGAAGCACGGAGAGGCAATAGTATACGCTAAGCGACGAGGGAGTTGAAGATAACTTCATCATTCATTGCGGGTATATTATTAGCCACAACGAAACGTTCTACTCTCTTAGGTAGGTAACAGAGCTCAATGGCACTGTGCGGAGAGCTACAATATCCAACAACTATCGGCTCCAACTATACATGAGAACCAAGAACAACATGGCCCCGATCTCCCTAGAATATGGAGTCTGTTAGTAATTAACTATACAGACTCCGAGCGCCGACCACAGCTTCCACTCCCCTTCTTCCCCCTGTCCCATCTTGTGCTGACTTTGTTCTCGACAGCGCCTTTCCTAACACAGGACAGTACGAGTGCTACATGAGGGCACTTACAACTTATGGTCTTGGCGTGATGATGAACGGTGGTTTGACGGTCCTTGTCATCGTCGTTATTGATGCTACTGTCGTCGGCGGTGGCAGCGGCGTGGTCATCTGGCAAGGCCCGATGGCAACTGTCCTATAGCCAGTCTCACTTAGCATGCCGTCCAAGACTAAAATGGGTAGATCTATATTAACTCAGAGTCGGTAACAATGTTGATCGACATAGTAGAATGTCTTTTTCCTCGTTTATCGGGCATTACATTTCATCTGTGATTCCAAGGGCCATCCAGTAACAATAGCTGACCAGCGAAGCTGTCTGATCTGCTGCGGGTAGGTTCTGGTGTACAGGTCGCCAATATCTTCGCTGACGACGCCGCCATCGTTGTCGTGGGTATCGTCTTAGAGGACATCTGTTATCAGCATTCATTGATGAAGCAATATGAGTGTTGCATGGGAACTCTTGCAACCTACGGAGTCGGCGTGAGGGTGGGGGTAGTTGGTGACACTGCCGTTATTGACAATAGGTCAGAGCCAGCAGTTTAGCGATTCGGTGGGCTTAGGTGGATGTCGCAGGAACGCAGTAGGTATGATCATCCTTCAAGTGTGTATAGAGTGGGTGGGATCTTTACTTGTGAGAAGAGGAAGGAGATATGCATTTTGTTTGGGGAGGATGGCGGAGGAGGGCATGCTGGTGCTCTGTGTTAGGTCTTGGTGGCAATAGCCTTATAGCTTTGGATGCGGCTCCCATATGCTTACGCAATTGGTTTCAGCACATAAGGCTATCGCACAGCCCGCTTAGTCATAGCAATCTAAGCTTCTTACAACAACCTCTTCGTGTGCTTGGTCCATTTGGCCTCACACTCTGGCTGGAGGTTGGTGTTAGTGTTTGGCAGGAGATGGAGGAAAGGACTCTAGCCTAGCAGTGTCATGAGCTCAACAAGGCAATAACGAGGCTATTGCGTCATGGTTTATGAATGCAACAACCATCAAACACTGCCTGCAGTATACAGGAGGTGAGAAGAAGGTGGAAGCTTATCAGGTAGGTATCGCCCAGGTATCTTAATCGCAACTTTCAATGCACTGGTAGATAGATAGTCTAAAGTACTTTTTTGATGATTAATGTGATAGGTTGTAGTAGTTACGTTCTCGTAACTCAAGTGCATAATGGTAGCTACTTACCTTTGTTTCTTTGAGTTATTGGTTCCCATCTGAGCGAACAGCCACTGCTTCGTGCCAATGAAATTCCATGCACGTCCGTCTACATACACCTATAGCTATCTTATCTAGAAACTCAAAAAGAAACACTCAGAGAAGGTCGTGTTGATTGAATATTTAAGCATGCGATGGGGGTTTCCCGTTAAACACATGTAGCCCTCGCAATGAAAGTGCTCATCAAGTGTTTGTGGGTAATTGACAGCACTAGCAAAAGTCCAAAATGACTTGGCTATCATTGAGTGATTCCCCTCGGAACTCGGGACCTCTTCCTGAAGTGACAAGCTAAGTACATGTAGTGGGCGGTTGTATCGCAATCTTGGAGCGTACATTCCTCTTCTGTAACTGCCAGATGGAAACGATGCTGACATAAATTGGCTTGCCATACCCACTTGAGACGCATATACCGGGTCGGTGGTAGGGCCCAGCGTAATCCCACGGTAACGTTGGTGCTTGGCTACTGATATAGCTGGGTAAGGTAAGAAAACAAACGGAGCCTGGCGGCGGGAGAGAGAGGGGGGGGGGGGGCTTGATATATGGGTTAGAGGCTTAGTTATCTGCATAACTGTCCAAGAGTTGAACGATCTTGCGCCGAGTCGCCAACCTATTGAGACAGTCGCATTGTAGCTCGAGCTCATGGACGACGATGGCAACCTCTTCGAACCATTCACACTACAGCATTATTTCGAGTTGGAAAGCAACATGCTGTAGACAGTACCTGGGTAATGAGCTATAATCGCTTACCCAGCAGACCTTAGTCTAGGGAGACGGGATCGGCCGTTCTCTAATAGCGAGTAGTCTACAGATTCCTTCTAACGACTTCGCTGTTTTCCTCGTTACATGACTGCCAGTTCGTGGCTGACAATGCGTAAATACAGCGAGAAGAGTGAGAAAAGGAATAGGTAGAAGTAGAAGTAGAAGTAGAAGTAGAAGTAGAAGTAGGAGTAGGAGGTCTTCAGAATATGAGGGAGAAGGGGAAGACAGTGTTCCGTGGGGCTGAGATGCAATCGGTCGATGCTCTAGACTGACTGGACTGTAGACTCAAGGGAAGTTTGACGGGTGCGTCAAAACAACATGCCGCGAGGCTATCTACGCACAAGCTCCAGAGCCATTCGTCGGAAACTGATATATACTAAAAAGTGCAAGCTAAGTTCATAGCACAGCCATCATAAAAACGTGGAAACGTGAACAGAAGACATAAACCCCTAGGTGATAAACTAGCCCTTTTGCAATCCTCCAGGCCTCCCAAGCCTCCGAACCCACACCATCCAAGTCAACCCACCCACCCACCTCCCTAACTCCTAGTGCTCTCGAGCACAGCCTTGACCATATTATTCCCGACCTCGATGGCACCGGGGAACCTAGGCTCGAAGAAGCGCTGCGTGACGATGAAGCGCTCGCGCCAGGTATCGAAGTGGCCGAGCCCGACGCACTCGGCCCAGCCGCGCGCCGCGAACGTGAACTCGAGGTCATCGCTGCGGAACGTGTTGTCGTGCACGGCGATGCGCAGGGCCTCGTCGAGGCGGCCGGGGTCGCGGAATAGGTGCTCGGTGACGCCGAGCCACAGCCGGAACAGCGGCGTGCTGCAGAGCATATGGTCGTAGGGCACCGTGCCCAGTGCGCTCCAGCAGTCCACCATGGCCAGCAGGCTGAGGTGGTTGTTGGGCAATGGCTTGCGGTCGCCGGGCAGCTTGGGCTCGCCAAGGCTGAACTGGTTGAGCACCTCGTCCTGGAGGAGCGGCTTGTCGGCCCACTTGGGGTTATCGCGGCCGCCAAATACTTTTTCTTTCGCGGATAGAACGCGCGCCCGCAGCTCGTCGAGGTGCCCGCCCAGCATCAGCTTGTACAACTCCGTGACGGACTTGGCGTACTGGTCGATCTGCTTGCGGGCCTCGGGGTTGAGGATAGCCAGGCCCGCGTACACGTGCCACTTCTGGCTGTAGATGCGCATCGTCAGGTTGATCTTGACGTTCTCGATCCCGCCCACGTATCGCGCGCCCTCCCATGGGAATTGCCGCATGCTGTGCCACGCCTTGCCCATGCTGAGGAAGGCCGCGTGCGTTACAGCTTGCGTGTCCGCCGTGATCCGGTCGTGCTCAATCGCTGTCAAGTACACGTGCTTCGAGTGTAGACATCGTAGAACGGCCTCGACTTTATTGAGGGACTCGTCCGAGGCACGGTGCTTAATGATGACCTAGGTTATGGTGAGTACTTGTAGATATTGGTAGATGGGCATGGTAGGTATAATACCAGAGGCTGGTCTCTCGTATCAACTTTAGGGCCATGAAGAGAGTGGCACGAGACGATATCGACGTCGTCTGGCAGATGGGTCTCAAATGCCTTAATCTCGGGATCCTTACATGATGTCTGGCCACCGACGATGGCACCGAGCTTGGTAGCTACGCACACTTAGCAAAGGCATGTTGATGGAAGTATGGAATCAAATCATCGTACAAGGGCCGTACTCGGCGACAACACGGTCAATGGCAGCAGCTTCTACGCTGTAGATTATATAGTCGCTCGCGCGGGATACAAGATGGCCATTTCGGAGGATTTGTATATTGTTCTAGATACCTCTCAGCATGGAGACCCTCTGAGAGTAGATAGCTACAGATTATGTACCCTGTCGGCAAATTCTTCATGCAACTTCTCGTACTGATCCTCCTTGTCACAAGCCATGATCCTATCGTTACAGACCGTTAGCATCACCAGGAAGTCTTCGCGCAATCATCGAGCAGAGCCTATATTTCGCATGGTTAGCCATGCTACACTAAGTAACAAAAGTCGGATAGAATGCGATGATGAGGTATTGCTTCAGACAAAAATTGAAAAAGGTAGCTGAGTATTAACATCATGGAAAGCGAACGGCCGCACCGGGGACCAGAATGGCCGATCCAGCAAGCCGAGGGCAATGCTCGAGCCAAATGCACTCAAGTCATCATTTGCATGGTGAAGGTGTTAAAAGTTGAAAGGTTGACTCACCGAATGGACCGCGCCAGGCCCAGACATATTGCGACGAAGCGAGTTCGAGAAATATCTTACCTCCAGCCGGCAGAGCTAAGCCTGCGCGCATACATCTTGCCCATGTCGCCCATTCCAATGATCCCGACGATGAAATTTCCCATGCCAGAAGGCACGGGAAGGGTGACTTCGGCCATTATTACCGTCCGATTTCCCTTGCACAATTGATAACCTGATTGAAGAAGTCAAGAGGATCGAACGATCACATTCTGCGACTATGGCCCACTCGAGTCTGGGTGAATCGCGGTGGAAAATCTGTTCTCGAGTTTGGGAATTGGCTTGGAGAGTAGGAAGAAAAGAAAATTGTTCGCAAGCTTGCGCTGCGAAAAGATATGGAAAAGTTTGGTGGAGCTTAGTGGAGCGTTGAGCTGCTCAGGTGGGGCGGAACAAAATGCTATCCGTGAACTGTGGCTGGAGGTAGCTATAATGACTCAGCTCAGCCACACCCCGTACACCCGTACTTGAAGGAGATTCCTAGGTACATCATGAGCGTCCAGCATAAGCTATCCACTTCGGCCAATTCTGCAAGTAAATGAAAACAGCCTATTGCCTATTGGCAATCAATCATGGACGGACTATTTGCACTCGGCTCCAACGGATCAGGCCAGCTCGGCATCGGCCACAAGCAGGATGTCTCGGTCCCCAGAGAAGTCAAGTTCCTAGGTTCAGCTCCCTTGGGGGAAATCGTCCAGATCGCAGCGGGAGGAAACCACACGATACTGCTCACAGAAGCTGGGAGAGCCTACTGGGCCGGCGACGCGTCGAGTGGTGCGTGTGGGATCGTGGACGACGGCGCGGGTGAAGCCGAAGCGACCAAATTCCGCGAGCTTGTCGTATCCACGTCGGAACGCCTCGGTCCCATCGTCCATGTAGCCTGTACCTGGGACTCGTCCATCTTCGCGCTGAGGGATGGATGTGGCAAGGCTACTCAGGTGTACACGTGCGGAGCTGCCGATATGCAAGAGGCGAATCCGGACTCGGAGCTAACAGTCGGGACGTCGGTGCTTTTAAGCGACTTTCCTCCGCCCGAGACGGAGATTGTGAGCCTGGCTGCCGGATTCCGACATGTCGTCGCTGTTCTGAGTAACGGGGACGTCTACGGTTGGGGCAACGGTCGGAAGGGCCAGCTGGGGGATATTGAAGACATGACCGATCCGAAGGGCGTGGTACACCGCCCTCGAAAGGTTGGCGGCATAGGTTTCAAAGTGAAAAAGGCTGTCTGTTGCCAATACACGACGTGCCTCATTGCCGAGCCCGGGGACGGTCAGATACGCGTTCTTGGGGCCGACAAATGGGGGCTGAAGAGTGCTGCACCGGCCGAAGTACCGAATTGGGATGCGATCAGTGCGAGTTGGGGCGGCATTTACATCCTACAACGAAGCGGCGCGCTGATCGCCTGGGGTCGGGACGACCACGGCCAACTGCCGCCTCTAGGACTCCCGGACCTGGACGGTATTGCTGCCGGCAGCGAGCACGTTGTTGCTCTAACTAAAGACGGCGATGTGATATCTTGGGGCTGGGGCGAACATGGAAATTGCGGGCCACAGACCGAGAAATTCGGAGACGTCAAGGGGCGTTGGAACGTACTTGCGTCATTGAAGCATCTACCTGAGGGCTCTAAGATAACAGCTATCGCGGCTGGGTGTGCTACGAGTTGGATAAATGTTGCAATAGAAGATGGACTTTTTCTCTAAGGGCTTTTGCTTTGAGAGCAAGTATTCGCGACAGGGATCCCACTGCAACCCGTACTTCACTGCCAAAAATCAATCGCCACATGCAGAGTTTAGATGCGACGTCGAAAGCAACACGCACTGCAGTCGCCTATTCACCGAAGAGTCCAAACCTACGGACTTGCGAGAGTCGCTGCGTTGGCTCAAAGCCAGGCGGATTATCCGCGTCGGGAGTGTTGTCGGGTCTCTGTACCCCAGCGCTCTGGTTCGCCATTATCGATCTCATGCTCATGTTCATAGCCGATGGGTGCTACATTAGGTCAGTTGTTAGTCTACAGAAAGGTTGGATGAAGGCGGCACTCACCAGGTCTCCGCTTACGTCCCATCCCACGCGGGTATTCTCCTCGTCTTCCTCTTCGTTAACATTCACGGGATCCCACTGGTGTTCGTCGTCCTGAGTTACAAAAAGTGACTCGGAGTTGACTGTGGCTGGAGGTGGTCGCTGAGAAGGTCGACTTATGGAAGGTCTGAGAGAAGGCACCGGGTCGGTTCGTGGTACTGACGGCTGAGGAGGAGGGGGTAATTGAGCAGCTGGGGTGGGCGCGTGTGAAGTAGCTCTACTAGTAGCAGCTTCGAGTTGCGGCGCTTTCGGTCCTTTGGTACTGCTGCGACTCTTCTTAGCCTTCTGGCCGGGCGCCCCCCTCTCGCCCACCGTCATCAGAAGAAACTCGCATTTAATCCCATCGCCGTCGTAGCTCAGTTGCATAGGCTTGGAGGGCATCGAGTAGTGTGCTAATATTTGGCTGCCGAGACCACCTGCGTGAAAGACGATTGCTCGAAAGTCTTTGACGCTAATGACAATGTGCAGTTTGTCCTCGTCGACAGCGAAGTCTTCAAACTCGTCTCGTTCGACGGCGATGGACGTGTGTAGAGGCTTCTTCAATACCTCATCGCCGTTTTTCACCTTTTCGGTAAAGCAAGTGAGGTTGACGGTCTCCTCATCCTCGGTATGGATATCGAGGTATTCTATGCCGGGGCCGAAATGGTCCATGAGCTGACGTAGGGTCCGAGATGGGATGGACCAATGGTTGGTGGCCTGGTCCTTGTCGAACTTGGCATGGACGGGCGGACTGACTTCGAAAGGCAGCTTGTATTTAGTTGTGATGCCTGTACCTCCGTTAGTACTGAAGAGAAGAGCGTCAAGGGTGACGGAACCATTTCTAAAGATGATTTTCGCGATGAATCGGCTGGTCTTGCCGGGCTCGTCTACTATCGCGACGTCGCAGCGATCAATGGTGGTGTCTTTCTCCCTCTCGTGTGAAGCATCGCCACTTCTAACTCTGAAGATTGATAGTAGCGCCTAGAGTCCATGTAAGAGCCGAAGAAAAGAAGTGGCGAGGCGAGTGCATGATATACCTTACTATATAGCTTACAGAAGAACTTCTCGCGGTGCTGAGCTGTGCCTTCAAAGTGGTATTTGGAGAAGAAGCGGTTAGCTGCAAACGAGAAGGATGCGTATGCGGACTTGGAGAGGTTCAGGGTTGTGAAAATTATCTAGGCGAGAGAATCTCAGTAAATGTCCAGAACACTACACCGGAGACGAATATTCATACCCTATCCTGTTTCGCTTCGAGTGTGACATCGTCGCTGAATTTACCGAGGCACGCCAATGCGTCTCTTAAGGCGTTGACCCCTTCTTCGCTCAGTGTGAAATTGAGTACGGCCATAGCTCCGTAAAAGGCATCAATACGGGTTTCCTTATGACTGCATGTTGTTTGACGAATGATCGGTGCAACACGATGACGATGCCGATGACGATGACGATGCCGATGACGATGACGATGACGATGACGATGCCGATGATCTGGATTAGGCTTTGGTTACCTGATGATTCGGCGCGTTCGTTCGAATCTATATGTGAACCAGGACTCGCAACGAGGCTCAACAGGCACTTGTCCCATAATACAGATCCTCCGGTACCTAGGTACTACTAGAATGAAGTCATTCTGTTTGCATGGGCCACCTTTCGGTCTGTTTGCCTTCAGCTTGGTAGGTTAAGATGTCAAATAGGTATTCCGTACCTAGCAGGGATCTTAGATCGGAGATCCATTAAATTTTCAAAGTCGCGCCAAGCTTTGTTGAGCGCGTCGCGGGGTACTTATACGTACAGTGCGACTACGGAATAGGTAGTGATAGAGTAGCAGCTGCTATAAGTCGCTCTTCCAGCTAAGGTTTGCAGTGATAATCTTTGGTGGGGTAATGAATATGCACCTAGGTTAGTTGATTGAACCAACGAAAGTCGCACTGTTTCGCCGCCTCGTTCTAGGTGAGTAGTACAGCTCATGTTAACCGTGCTTTTTACCGATCAAAGAAGCTTGCCACGGAGAGGAGTCAACCTGCTGATATCCATTTAATTACGAGCCTTCTATCTTGATAGCGATCCCCCCCTTTCTTTATTAGCAGCTGATATTTGACAAATACCACACAATGGCGTCAGAACCGCTTCCCCAGGAGATCATTTTGTTGTTATGCGAGGAGCTTGCCGCACATCGGGACTTTGATACGCTCTTCCAATGCTCCGTTGTCAGCCGAAGAGTGGCTAGAATCGCTCTAGAGAAGCTTTATAGGTAAGTATCACAATCATAACTCCAGTCTGGAGCAGGTGTCCGGTTCCAACGCTGTCTCGTTTGTTTGTTAATGTTAGCTAACGTGCTCAACCCACAAAGCATTCAAGAGCTTTCGCTTGTTAGCAGCGGCGAAACTTATAATAGACTCAAATGGTCGCGACTATGGAGGTCTATCATTCTCTCCAGCACTGGCAACGAGACCGCCTATCCCTATTGCGTTTATGTTCGCCTTCTGTCATTCGGCGATCTCGAGGAATGCCTCTACGACATGACGCGAGACGAGGGGGTCTGCGATTCATTCTTCGAGGGTCCCATGCAACAGTTTCTTCGTCTTCGTGAGGTTCCTATGCAACAGTCTCTTTCGAAATGGCGACAGCCACAGCGCATAAAAGTCAAGTCCACCTTGGCTGAATGCGCCGATTCAATCACGGAGTACATCAAAAGGTTCGCGGACGAAAGTGAATCAACTGCAGCTTTATTACATCTAGAAGGCGTACACTTCCCTCACCATCTACTGCCCAGCTGGATCTCACGGTTACGCACTTTAACCTCTCTACGAATTCGAGATGGATCGGTCCTTGGCGTCGGGGCTGCTAGAGCTATCTCCGAATGCTGTCCCAACTTTGTGGACTTGACTTGCTTCTACTGGTATGTTTTCCATGCTTTCCAACGGCATTAACGGAATACACTATGCCGCCCGCTTTCGGGCGGGAATAGCCAAGGTGCTCTCCTGTTTAAAAGCTGCTAACGTGTTCATAGTATGTGAAAATAGCTTCTATCTCAATTCATCAACTCCCCTTCAATAAACGGCTGGCTTAAGGCGACGTATTCGTGTCTATGATGAGTTCTAACAGGCAGTAGATCTAAGTTCCAATGCAGACGAAGATTTAGCAGCGTTTTTCCAGACACTACGCCTGAACAGTCTCCAGCGTTTCGAGATTATCAGCCATAACGGGATTGGGCCGCAAGCATTGACGGCGCTTAATGCACATGCCATGTCCCTTCGGAGCCTGATTTTTGGAAGCCTCCCTCCCCAGGGCATGGCAGCCTTGAACTTGTTATCAAGCTGCACTGCCCTTGAGAAACTTTCTATCGAACCCGACCCCCATAACAATATAGGAAATATGTTAGCAAATAAGAAGGATGTCCTGAAGGAGATCTCGGTCTGGATCAGCAGCTGCAAATCGCTTAAGCACCTGAGCACTAACCATTTCTTGAACGCCTTATCCGTGGTCCGGGATGTCTTGGCCGTTCCAGATATCCGGCTCCAGTCGCTTTCCATCATTGGTTTCTTAGATTATGCTGCCTATAACGATGGTGCTGCTGAAGCCACCTGGACCGCGCTCGGCAAGCAAGACGATCTCGAATCCCTCACTCTCGGCATCCAGAATCACTCAGCAGACAGCCTCACCATATCTCAAGGCAGCTCATTGGCCGATTCTATCCTAAACCTGAAGAAACTCACTTCGCTAAACCTAATGCAGGCGCACGTAGATATGCCCGTAATACGGCACTTTTCGGAAACATTAACCAACCTAGTTGAATTCAGTTTTGGCGGCGATAACATGGACGACTCGATATTGGGCCCTCTGAGCACCCTCTGGCATCTCAAGCTACTCTCCATCACTGCTCCGTCCGCCTTCACTTTCCACGGTCTTTCAGATTTCATCACGAAGCTGGCCATGCCGAGTCAGGAAGGGATCAAGATAGACATTCTATACCAACATGGCCACCTGTCGTTTGATCTCGAGGAAATTACCGCGCTGCGGGACATCATGATGGAGAGGCTAAAGGGGAGGATCGATATTACGTATACGAGCTATCCTGACGAGCTTCACGAGGAGGATTTCGACGACTTTTCGGAGTAGTTCTTCGCGAAATCTGGTCGTTATCCCACCAAGGCCGATAGGTTCGTGAACCATTGTATCAAGGTCCATAGGATCCATGGGATCCATCCATGTAAAGTGGATCTCACTTTTCTTTTCAGGTCAGTTTCGAGTTTATAATGGGTATGGCGGAGGCGTGCACGTGGAGGTCAAGTCGGGGGCATTTCTGGCTTATAGGTACGAGACCGCTTTTTCATTCTCGTCAAGCATCTGCATGCTGTATGCTGGGCACCGGCAGCTCGTTTAGACTACATAACAATCCTGCTCTATGCTACTGAGAATGTGAAAAAGTGAGCTTTGCGAGAAAAGCACACATTCATACCGCCATTTCTTAAAAGCAAAGTAACTTTAAAGTCATTCATCATAAGAAGCATAGCTCATCATCCTTGGCCGAATCGTCTTCCTCCTCGACCAAGTTCCGTCTTGCCACGTATCCGAATCTTTCATTCATCTTCTTAGTCAAATACCAGTGCGTCTACCTCTGCTCGCGTCCGCGGCGAGGCCGCCGAAGTCCGGTCGAAGGTCCGCAGCCAGGCGGCTGGTCGGGTACACCGCGCCCAGGTCTTCCTCGGGCTCAGGGACTACTACCATTACCGAGTCGCTGCCGCCGCTGCCGCCGCTGCCGCCGCCGCTCCAGTCGATGTCGGATCGCCAGCCGACGCCGATGCGAGGGACGCCGTAGGCGGCGTCGTCCGCGCCCATGCGGCCGACGGCGTTCTTGCCCACGCCCAGGGCCTCGAGCTTGGCGATCGACACCGCAGACTTCACGTCTTTGTCGTCATCGTCGTCAGACGAACCGGAGCCGGTGTCGGAGCTCATGTAACCGTATGAGTCGGGCTTGTGGGCATCGCCCGGACCGTACGGCGACTTGTACGCTAGGCGGGCGCGGCGAGAAGACTTCTTGATGCGGTAGGGGTAGTCGACGGCCTTGGGCTTGGGCGTGCGGCGGCTCTGGTAACTACCCGTTGCGCCCGGCTGCGGCTTCGGGGCGCCGGTAGCAGCGGGAGCGCCGATGAGAAGAGGATCAAGTAAGGCGTCGGCGATGCTCGGGAGCGAGGCGATCTTCTCCATGGTATTGAATTCCTTGAAGTCGGCGAGCTTCTGGTCCTCGCCGCTGTTCTCCTTCTTGATAGCGACGCTGGTATCGGGAGAGGTGTCAAGGCCGCCCGCAAACTTCAGCTCCAGATAGTGGGCTGAGTTCTGGCACTCCCATCCGCAGTAGTTGGCAGACGTCATCACGATCATGTTTGGGTCGTATTGATCCGCGGGGAGCCACGGATTGGACGGCGGAAGTAACGCCAGCTCCTCGAGGATCTCGGCGGCGCGGTCGCCGTCGATGAGCTCCATGTGGGAGCAGCGGTAGGTGACCTTCACTTGCAAAGGCATGATGGATGAACGATCCTGCAAATGTGGTGGTTAGCGAACTAGTGTGCGGTCTGCGGTTATTTAGGGATAAGTTGACATACTAGTTTGAAGATGGCTTACGTGCTGAAATCTGATATTGGGATCAGTATTGACTAGGCTTACGTTGGTATTAATGAGTGAAAGGTGATGGGGATGGGAGTGAGCAACCCGAAAGGAAAAGGGACCGATGAGAGACATACGTAGTGGGGAGGTGAGTAGGTGCTGATGCAAAAAGCAGTACTGGCTTGAGCTTGGTTTGGTGTTAGTGGGAGGAATATGACAAAATTAGGAGTGAGGATTAGAAAAGAGAAGGGAAGAGATGAGAGATAGATTTGTGTCGTGGGTCTGGGTATTGAGATTAAGATTAGTAGGAGCCTGCTACTCGAAACGAAAAAGATGAGATAGGAGACATACTTACGCAGCGGGGTGAGCACTGATGCTAGTATCAGTATCGACCTGCGCTAATGTTAATATTAGTGAGTGAAAGGTGATGGGTATGGGAGGGAGCAACTTGAAAAGAAAAAGAAATAGATGGGGGGTTATGTACGTTGTGGGGTTTGAGTGCTGATGTCAAATCGGTATTGGCTTAAGCTTGACTTGATGTCAATGGGGGAAAGATGCCGAGATTGGAAGTGAGGAGTTAAAAAGAGAAGGGAATTAACAACAAACTTGCGGGGGGTTTGAGTACTGATGCTAGGTAGGACCAGTATCGACTTAGGCTTGGCTTCATGTTGTTATGGAAGGATAATGGGAATGGGAGCTAGCAGATGGAGAGAAAAGGGAAGAGATGGAAAACATACCTATGTAGTGGACCAACTTGACCGCAAATCGACGAGTATCTGACTGGATACTTGATTACCTGCAGCTTCTTCTCATTAGTTGTCTGATCAAATACACCATGGGTGGTGACTAAGTTCGTATTACCCTCCTTCTTGGTAGTGCCACGAGGTCGGCTGCCTGTTCTACTCTGAGGAAGAGGGGGTGCAGTGTTGGTTTGCGGAGTGGGCAAGGGGAGCTTACAATACCTATTCATTCACAGCAGATAAACACACGAGGGGAAGTCAGGCGATGGTACGAACAAACGTTCTTCGATCGATACTGGAAGGTTGTCATGTAAGAGGACGTTTGAACGTTTTAACGATGTGCTCCTTTGCTGAAGATAGACGTACACGTTGCTAGGTGATTTAACGGGCTAGAGCCTACTACTATTGATATTGTGCTTTAAAATGTACCTAAGTATTCTATCTCCCAGAAAAACGAAATCGTGCTAAGAAGATCAATCAGAAAGAGGACGCGTCTGTTTTTTTCAGTACAGATTTGTTCACGCGCGCTTAGTCGCGTAAGGAACACGTACCCCCTTTTTCTCGCAACTTCCCTATCTGTCCGTGACCGCCCAGATTAAGTTGAGCATTCGGCAGGCTAGCCTCAGTGCGGCATCGATAGGAGAGAAGTACTCTGGCAGTTACCATCACTGAGAAACAGTCCACCTGGCTGGTATAAACACCCACCAAGTGCTTTAGGGTGCCCAAACGACCCAGATCTATTCTTGCCCTCGCTCGTTAGTTATACACGGGGCGATACACTGTAGGCACACATGGGACATGGAAAGCTCGAGAACTGACGATGGAGAATGCTACAGAGTAGAATTTTATAATAATTTCCTGTTATATGATAATCCCTTGTTCCTAGATGTAGTGGAACTCGCGATATCGTGGTTGGTCTTTGTAATCCCTAAGCATTATAGTTCTAACGGTAGAGCCAAGGATTGGGAAAGACGCTATATAGTTACAGCACTCTTTGGAGAGTTACAGGAAATCTATATCGTGAGCTCACATCCATATGATGTTTCTCTCTCGTCGTATCTTGCAGCCTGCTAGTCGTACACACAACGTTTTTTTTTTTTTCTTTTCTTATCTTTTGGAAGAGTCAACCGACAAGGGTTAAGATATTTCACCATCCTTCAACTTGAATTTGTTTGGATATGCTGCCAGTGATAGTGGGAAGGCCTGTTACTATCTTCCAGGCTCAATTAACACTACCCTGTTAGCAGCCCTTCTAGCCTGTAGTTAACGCCTATTCATGAAGCCCACTCGTATCCCGGCAACGTATTGTGTTATTAAACGGGATATTCTGTCGCGTAGCAGCTACCTAGCAACGCGGAAGGAGGAATGGCGGCCTGCGTCTTGCTTCCTTGGTGGGGCCAGTTGATTTAGGTCACGTGGGGGGTTGGTCCGGAAGGGTAGGAGGTTTGGTAAGAAATTAAGTACATAATCTACCTACTCAAGGTACTCCTCATTCATATACTGAAGATAATCTCAGGCTTTGGCTCTCTTGGCCTCTAGGCACCCTTGTTCTAGAAGGTATCTTGGCCCTCGAAGATGTGGCTGACTGCGATAGTCACAGGACTCTTACGATGAACGTCTTTTGTCTCGTCATCCTGTATGCTGTATGTATACATGGTCTGATAGCTGCCGAGCTTGTAGCTCTTTGTGCAATAACATAGTTGTCACTCTGATCGTAAGGTTTAGTCGGCCTCACGCCAACTAAATCTAAAGATTAGTATTCATGGCCACGTTTTGGTTGCTCCCCAGACGTGTTTTATATGCACGGGCGATTAGAGGTAACCGAGTTCGAGAAGTGAATAAGATCAAGATTCTAGTGGAAACCCCCATTGCGTTAGGTGTACTACGCTTCATGGGCAGCTTAAATATTATAGAGGGTCGAGTGTAGACTTTGTCCCCTTTAATATTATAGTTAACGAGCTCTATTATTTAAATAACTACCTTACCGGGAATATGCGAAAGCTTCTGAGGCTTGCGATAGGCTTATTAGCTAGGCAAGGCTTATACAAGCCTAGTAATCAGGGAAAGGCTTGTACAGGGGCTCTAAGGCTTGGATATATTACAAGCTTGCGTATATTGCAAGCTTGTAAATCTTGCAAGGCTTAGATAATTCGCAAGGCTTAAGGACCCTTTTCAAGGCTTAGATAATTTACAGGGCTTTCAAAAGGCTTATGGCACTGCGGGGCACCTGTAAGATCTTTATCGCCACTTATATCCTCCTAGCAACCACTTGCAGCCACCTGGAACCATTATCGTGAACCTGCCTGCCACCAAATACCATATATAGCAACACAACACCACTCCTAATACAATAATATATACCTATATGGCCAAGTGGTATAATTTAGAGTTTACAAATTTACTAAGGTCGTACGTTCGAATCCATGAGATATCAAAATTTCTAAGTGCTTAAATAAGTAAGTAAATATACCTAGGTACCTAACCTAAGTATTTACCTCAAATAAATAAATAATAAAATAAATAAAATAATAGTAAATATCAAATAAAATAAATAATATAATATGCAATTAAATACGCAATAAAATATTCAATAGAATAGGTAATAGAATAGGCAATAGAATAAGTAATAAAATAGGTAGTAAAATAGGTAAAATAGGTGCTAGAATAGGTGCTAGAATAGGTGCTAGAATAGGTGCTAGAATAGGTGCTAGAATAGGTGCTAGAATAGGTAGTATGCAGTGGGCTTAGGGGATAATTACAGCGCTCTTTTGGTGGACGTTTCAGGGAGCTAATCTGAAAGGCTT
Organism: Hypoxylon sp. FL1150; assembly: GCA_022495205.1. NCBI lineage: Eukaryota > Fungi > Ascomycota > Sordariomycetes > Xylariales > Hypoxylaceae > Hypoxylon > Hypoxylon sp. FL1150. The sequence goes on along the minus strand of MU376389.1, from coordinate 16,711 downwards.
CTGCAAGGCTTAGGCTGGCTGCAAGGCTTAAGGTCCCTCTTGCAAGGCTTAACACCTATCATATACTCTCTTTTTGAGCAGGGCTCCTCCCTATTCAAGCCTAGCGCAAGCCATGCGCAAGGCTTAAAAACTTCCACCTATTCCCGGTAAGGTACCTAGCTACTATGAGAGAAAGGGGAAGGCGTGGCTTGACCTTTCATCCCAGCGTACCAAAACTTCCTGCCCTGATGTTTAAAGAAGCCTCTTACCAAAGGTAATAAATTATAATTGCTAGCAGACTTTTCTCGTTGGGGACTGACTACAAATTGGGCAAGCTAACCATGTTAACTACTTGGAGGTCATGAATCTCGTGAGGGGTTCAGTAGTCGTAGGAGAACGGCCAAGGATGTGATTTAGGGAGGTAGTAGGTACCTAACATATGCTCACTATTTCTATTAGCTCAAGTTAGACACGTCGTACTATGCATTGGATTGATTATTTCCAAGGGCGGAATATGGTAGCAAGCTCTGCGAACGGGTATCTATCCCCCCTATATTACATTATGCAAGCTATCTATGACAAGAAAGCAACAGGAAAGACACACATATTCAAACTTCCTCAACAATGCACATCTATGCAAGTCCATACATCTCCGTATAACCGGCTTTCAACCGTATCCATCATGTGCTCCGCGCAGTCTCCAACTCCTCGTGAGCAACCCAATGATCTTCGTTCAAGGCCGATACTTTGTCAGTGGTATCGGCAGCTATCTCATAGCCGATCATGTCTAGGTTTCGTTTTGATTGTATGTTCTTGTTCAGCTCTTCGGTGATGGCATCCACATCGACGTTGAGGTAATCCCGCAGGTATTTGCCTACATCGGTGTTCTCCACGTTACCCCGAATAGCTTCCGCTCCGGGGCCGCCAGAACTATAGATATTCACGTCGACAGCCGAGTGTCCGTGGGTGCTCCATCCGATTTGCGCGCGGACGCTGATCATATAAGCAAACAGGTATTGGGCTTGCTCAGGGTGCGAAGCTAATGCGGCGAGTTCTTCATCGGAGGCATCGTGGATACCAAAGCCGGGAATGATTAGTTCGTTATTGATATACTTCTTGAGCTTGTCCGTCGAGTTATCGGAGCTCTGTGCGAGGTGGCTGTGGAGGCGATGGGCAAGGTGCTCCGAAGATGACGAGGCGTTAGCCAATACTGCAGGATACCATAGATACTGGGGGTATTCCGCATGGACCTCTGGAGGCATGATCAGCATGGAATTAAATCATCATTTAACTTTCAACTTACGTCGTGAAACTGATAATCCACCAGTTTCATGATCACTGGTGGCAACTAGGACACCTGGCGTGTGGCTCTCTTCTAGGAAGTCAAGAACAGCCTTGAAAGTTCTATCGTATTCAAGAACCTCTCGCACCTGCGCAGCAGGATCGTTACCATGTCCAGCATGGTCAATTCTGCTTCCTTCGATCATGAGGAAGAAGCCATTGTCGCTGCCTTCCGTAGCCTTATCCAGTGCTCTCAAAGCAGTCTTGGCCATTTCGCTAAGACTCGGGTAAATTTCGTTCATGTTCCGTCTGTCTAGTTCGAACGGAATATCGGTGTCGGCAAAAAGTCCCAGCATAGGGAGCGGGACCTCTTTCTTACCCTCCCAGAACTCGTCAAACGCTGGACGGTCGCCAATGTAGTTCCAGCCATATTCGTTCTTTGCCATTTTCACTACGTCGATATCATCCTGGCGACAGCCACCCTCGGCGCCGTTGGGTAGGAAGTGGCATCGACCGCCTCCGAACATCAAGTCTACCACGCGACCAAGTGTTCCATTACCAACTTCTTGCACCGCAATATCGTCATTTTGCGAACGTACGTCGACGTGGCTCGCGAAACAGGCAGGCGTAGCATCGGTGATGTCGGTGGTAACGACCAGTCCGGTATGGTATCCGGCCTTCTTGGCGGCTTCCAGCACGGTCCCGCACGGTGTGGAATCGGGCAGCATCGAGATAGCACCGTTGTAGCTCTTCTTCCCGCAGCTGAAAGCGGTGGCGCCGGCTGCGCTGTCGGTGACAAGGGAGGAGCTGCTTCGCGTTCGACTGCTACCCCAGAAATGCTTGTCCAGGGTCAGGGTGTCGCCGTACTCGAGACCTTCGGTGTATTGTCTGAAGCTACGGGTCATGGAGAGAGAGGCCGGCCCCATGCCGTCCGATACCATGAATATCAGGTTTCGCTTCCCGGCGGGCTTCTCGAAGGAGGTTTGCTGTTGATGGGATGCCCAGACCGCGAGCACCAGTATGCCGGCGGTCGCAAGGAGAGCCCAGGCGAACAGCAGAGATTCGCGCAGTCGCATGTGCCAGGACCGCCCGGTCTGTGTAGATCTGGACTGCCCTTGGAGCGCATCTTCGGAGTCGTTCGATGGGTCGGAATCAGGGTCGGTTTCACGCCGGTCGCTGGCAAGGAGAGGTGTTGTCACGTTAGCCTACAAGATAAATTGCAATGTCAGCTCAATCCAAATCGCAATTGAGGATCGTGTCTCTCTCGTGCCTCTTTCCCGACCGTATCAAGCTGATTCGGATCTCAGAAGTGGCGGTCAGGTACCTTAGGTAGGCAGGACAACTACTGACCATGATGGTAATGGCTCGTCAACAACACAGGCGCTTTGATCGTGACGGAGTACAATGATGGGCAAGTAGAAGGAGGTGTAAGACATGAGAGAGGTGCGATAAGGCAGACTCGATAAGGACCCTGGTATGGGGAACTGCATGCATGCATGAGCCTGTCCTATGACGTTATCATGCGCTAACAGAGAGGCAAACGTAAGTCAGCCCTCCCAAATATGCCAGTAACCGAATTTGTCACTTACCGGTCCCAGCCCCTGAATCGTAAGAAAAAGGGGTTGCTGTGATTCGATCAACGCATTTAACCCTGAAGCATCTGATGGTATTACCAGCATCACCATCCATTCAAAGGTAAGTAGGTACTTTTGCCCTTTGCGTAGGTCAATTGTCTGCCTAAAGAGTTGAGAAGAATTATCTAGAAAATCCCTAATCTTAGGTCCTAGGTTAGGGACTGACTAAGGGTTCCACATACACACGCAGGAACCCTAGAGTGACCCCATAGAGGAAGATACCATCCAGCTATTCATCAGTGGCATTGTTAATAGATTGTTTACGAACTAAAAGGCAATCTTTCCCAAAGACTTCTGATCTTTGGCAGCAGGTTCGGCTTGTAGACACACTGAAATTTTGCCACATTAATCTATCACTTCGGCCAAATTGATTGAATCTACCCTACCTTAGGTATTCTTCCAGGGCCGAGAAAGGATTACTTGACAGCACGTACAACATGATGTTGGGTAGTAGGGGCGTAAATTGGAATCATCATTTGTGAGTAGTTGCTAAAATATTGAGAACAATGCGTTTGTGTTTATTGACCCTCTCCTTGTTCCCCTCGTGGTCAGCTACAACAATACTTAAACAAGTCTAGACAATCCCCTGTTGTTTAGTCTCTTTGTTACTCCTAGCTTTCAAAGAATGTCGAGTTCAACCTTTTGTATTCGTGCACTTTCTCGATCACAATCAGTCATCGTTTTTTGTGTTCACGGCAGGTCCCGAATTTTATTATAAGAGACGCGGCATTCGACTTACCTGTCCTGGGTGCGTCTTTTCCAAATCACTCTGTGTCACCATCAATTCAGTCTTGTCATCATCATCATCATTTTAATACGAGCTGGTCTCAATATACATTGATATTGATAGCTGTCTGGCACTTCTCTCAACTCATCATTTTGAGCAAACCCATAATTTTGAATACCGTTATTCTCGCCATGTTAACGAACATGCATTCCTTTGCCGCCATCCTAGCGGCTGCATCCATGGCCCAAGGCCATATGATCATGCAGCACCCAAAGCCCTTCGGCGGTCCTGATCTCGACAACTCCCCGCTCACCTCAGGCAACTACCCGTGTAAGTTAAAGGGAGACCCGGCGACCTTTTACAAGGACGACCTTGGAAACACCATAGCTATCGGCGAGACACAGCAGGTATCCTTCAAGGGATCGGCTACCCACGGCGGTGGCTCATGTCAGCTTGCCGTTACAGACGACCTTCAACCAAGCGTGTCAACCTCCTGGAAAGTCATCCAGTCCATTGAAGGTGGTTGTCCGACCAAAGAGGGTAGCGACCCCAGCACATACGACTTCACCATTCCAGATGGCATCGCCCCTGGAAAATACGTGTTTGCCTGGACGTGGGTTAGCAAGCTCGCGGGACAACCCGAGTACTACATGAACTGCGCTCCTCTTACGGTAACGGGAGGCAAGAAGCGGTCAGCCAACGAGACCGGGCCTACCACCGGTGGTAACTCGTTCCCGGAGCTCTTCGTCGCCAACCTGGCAGATATCAACGACTGCAAGACCGAGCCCTCGACGGACGTCCAGTACCCCGATCCCGGATCCAACGTCAAGAAATACGGCACTCCTAAGCTTGCCCCAGTCACAGGTCAGAACTGCGTCCCTAAGGGTGCCAAGTCAGGCGGGTCAAGCGGCAGCGGCTCCATCGCTGGAGGCAGCAAGGCCGGACCAGCCGCTACGCCAGGAAGTGCCGCGGCCCTTCCATCAACACCTGCAGGTGCCACCAAGGCTCTGCCCACCGCATTCATCACGAGCGTCGTCTCAGGCACCGGCGCAAGCCCAAGCACCCCGACCGCAACGCCGAGCTCAACGGTTGACGTAGAACCCATCAGCACACCTTCTGAGCCGGCATCGTCCAGCTCTGCTTCTTCTCCCAAGGTGGTGCCCTCACCTACAAGCGCCACAGCGCCGGCATCGACATCCACACCCGCGGGTGGTAGCTCTTCGGCTGGCGCTCTAACGGGAGCTTGCACCGAGGAAGGTACATTCAACTGCATCGATGGAACATCTTACCAACAGTGCGCGAGCGGAAGTTGGTCCGTCATTATGCAGATGGCCTCAACCGTCAAGTGCGCTCCGGGAAAGTCGACAACCCTTTTTGCTCGGGACAACAGCCCCCTCCGCCGCCTTAAGCGCCGGGGATTCAAGATGGAATAAGTCTAATCTTGATTAGATTGATTGTGCATAGATATCTAGGTAATAAATCATTGATCCTGTAATACTAGTGCCACGCGCAGCTGACCTTGTTGCGCCGTTGAAAATTGGTTCTTGAGTAGCACTTCGTAAGTGTTATAACGATTGAAAGCCTTAGATTCCTCCTGACTAACCTAGTAAACATAGCAAAGATGATGTTATCAACGTAAGAAGCCCGGTAGTTACTAGAACTGGACCTATAGATCATTTCTTTTGAAATGAATCGCTCGTAACTCGTTAGGCTAAGTATCCAGATATTACCATCGAAAGAACCATCTCACCAATTAAATCTTTCAATCTGTTCCCTTCATGGTCCACCCTTTGTGCAGCTGACCCTTCAAAGGCCGCCTCCTCGCGCAGAACCCACCAAGTCTCAAAATCTGGACAGAATCTGAAGTCAACCTCAAGAGAGCTGGGGCCATGGTCGCCCGATTCCACATGCGGATGACCTTGCGAACGCATTTGCTGCTTCCCGGCTGCCTGGGCAAGCTTGTGGACCGCCCGTTCGAACGCATTGATCTCTCTTGAGTACCATCTGTTGAGCACCTGATCAATCGTCTCGAATTTGAACTCTACCCATTGATCCTTCCCCCCTCCAAACAAGAAGAGAAACACTTGCTTGATCTCAATCTGGCACGGGTCCATGCCTAAATGTACCAATGCTTTCGCGAATTCCGCTGGGTAGATCGGCCCGAGTTCTTTCACCAAGTGTCGTAAGTCTTCGAGTTTCATGTTGACTTTCAACTGAGACGGCAAGTCGCCAAGTAGCCCACTCTCGATGATATCTTCTTTCGACCACCGGCAAAGGATGCTCTCCGTGGGTATTTCTCCCCAGACAAGAATCTCTGTAGATGATCGTTCTTGAGTAGGACTCGTCTTCTGAATAAGGTCTCGGTATGGTAAGTGAGTATCCGGACTCAGCATCCAAGGACGAATCGCAAGTATCGTTACGTCATCCTTGTCATGAAAAGCGCACAGAGCCATCTGAATCGCGCGGAGAAGGTCTTTCGTCACGGATATGAACGGCGTAGCCTCGCGACTTTTCCAATCAAGATGGTTTCTGATATCGTCCTCTAGGTCGATGTTTTTCTCCGCTGCCTCTTTGAACGACTTCGCTGGCAATGGGCCTAGTTTCGACAATCTTGATACCGGTATAGGTCTTCCACTTCTGTCTAACCCAGCTGGCGATCCAGAGTGGACAGTCCTGTAGTAAAGCGGTTCCCTAAAGGCAGTGATGGGCTCTTCATGATATTGAAGATACCGTTTTTGGGTCTTTAATGATGTCAGAATTTGTGAAGCTATGCTAGCAGCAGGCAATCATACCTCTTTTCTCAGTGTCTTATGACGCTTATCAGTGTCTTCATGATTGTTTTTTGCCTTGTCATTTATTCCCAGACTGCCGAATGCGGCGGCTAGATGTTCGTCTGACTCCATGATGGCTAAATTTGTGAACGGAGGAACGAACTGTGCTGGTCTGAAGCAGCTTTTGAGGAGGACTTCAACTCCGAGGAATAGTTCCGGGAACCTTTACGTAGGACCAATTATACCCAAAAGTCCGGAATTACGACGTGGCTATCCGAGATGTATCAGGGTGGGTGGCACAGCATCCGAGGCATATTGGGGTTGACTGGACTTCTTCCGGGGCGTTTCGACTTGTGGTTACTACCTGTTGTAAATCTGTAATCTCAATGACAGTGCGAAGATGAAGTCAATAGCCGGATACGATGACTTGTACGGAAAAAGTAATAGGACCTAGTTACTATAGGGATCCAACTCTACCTGGGTACCTACCTGTCTTCATCTCTAAAATGCCCCCCGCACCGTTCTATCTCAGCATGGATCAGCCCGTCCCCCTTTTCGTTCCCTGTCTGCGGGTAGTGACTTTTAACACAGATATAAAGCGATTCAGATTTATCTCTCTTTATTTTGCTCCCATAGCGAATGAAGCTGGAATCCAAAGCATTAACACTAAGCTTCCAGCTAGTATTAGAAATACCGCCAACCAGGGATTATCGGTAACTGAGTATGGGATTAGGGGCCTTGGCACCAAAAGCCGCCATAGATATAGGGAATTTTTGGCGGAAAATCTCCTGATAGCTGCCATAAGCCTTACCCGCTGGACCCGGAATTTCGGAATGGTTAAATCTACGACGGGGTCTGTCCTATTAATGGATTTAATCGTTGCGGGCAAAAGCATATGTACACATCGATTCCCGAAAGCTGCTACGAGACGACCCGATAAGGGAAGACTTGTAATTTATCAAAATGCTGATGATATGAGACTTAGACTAAAGGCACAGGCCGCTAATTTCTATGTTGTCCCCCAGTCACCCCTATTGCTCAAACGAAGCGAAGGTGTCCGTCCACGTTTCCTATGCGCTCGTCCAACTCAATGCGACTCCGGTGCCAATCTCCGTTCATGTTCCTTAGCTCCGCTTCAAGAGCTCGGCCTCCGTCCACCAGGCGGATGTCTCTAGCAGAAGCGCTGAAGTTCCCAACCGACTGGCCCGGCACTTGCAATGTCTGCCCCGGGTAGATCATATCCGGGTTGGCAATGTCGTTTCTCCGAGCAATCTCCTCGAAGCTGCAGTTGATGCGTCGAGCAATGTCTCGCAGAGTATCTCCTTGCTGCACGGTGACTGTGCTAGGACCAGAGCTTCCACTCGACCAGCGGAAGTGGCCGCCCTCATTGCTGAGGACTCCATTAAGGTTCAGAGTGCTGATCTGGGTTCCGCCGTCGCGGCGCTTGCAAGTAGCTCGGAGATCATAGTCTCCCTCAAGGTGAATGTCGTACGACGAAGACGTGAAGTTGCCTGCGTAGTCTCCGACCGAGCGGTCGTGATGTCCTCCGTGATGATGTGGAGAATATCCTGGGGGCGGTGACGTCGAGTGAAGCTGCTGCTCCAACTTCTCTTTCTCTTCCTTCTTCTCCTTGCGGTCGTGGACGAAGTCTTCCATCTTGTGACCAGCGAAAGCGCCAGCGAGGGCGCCGATGACCCCGTGACCCATTTTATGTCCACCGTAAGCGCCGGCAGCCCCACCCGCAAACGCTCCCATGAGGCCACGGTCTCCATCCCCTCCAGCGTTGGTATTCTTGTAGGGGTCTTCGCTTTGGTGGGATGGGTACTGGTTTCGATCATCAGTGTATCGATCTCCGGTCGGGGCGCCATATGGGTTTCCGTATTGCGAGTTGCTGGGTTGACCAAAGCCCTGTTGTCCATGTGAGGTGTTGGGATACGGGTACTGGGGGTTCGACTGCTGATTGTAGTACTCTGAAGCCTCCCCGCGCTGTCTGTCGTCCTGATAACCTTGATTGCCATACCTTGGATCCATGTTTGCTGTATATCCGCTCAGGCAGTTACTTCAGTTGAAGGTTCAAGGAATGAACAGAATCGAGCTGGATAAGTCACAACGTTCCAGGTGGACAGGACTTTATATCAAAAGCTCCATGGCTGAAGCTTGTCGCCTAGGTCGGCTACTTCAGGTGGCGGCTGGTTTGACGTGTACGGACTCAGCCCCTGACTAACAGTATTGATGTGGGTTTCCACAACGTACTCATTGGTGGCCGTCGGGCTTAGTCCCATGGGACTGGACTCTATTTGCACGCCCCGTTTCGGCTACTTGTGGGTACATGCTGGGTATTCGGCCGGATATTCGGCAATCGCCTTAGGACATAGTAGATATCACGAAACGATTGCCCCAGGCGAGGTAAATAGCAAACTTGAAGCTATGAATACATGGGTACACTTTAAATCAACCGCAAGTCATCTCTAAACCATTAAATTGGGACAAGGGCGGCTCCTCACATAACCTAGGTGGTAGTAGTCACTCCTATCAACATTTACTTAGGTACTTATCACAGGTACCTCCTATGTGACTGGACTATTATAAATCTAACTTTTGGTTCTGTTGTTTCGATACGCTCGTCATTTAGTAAGCGGTGTAACTAGGTATTTACCCCACATACTAGGTTACTAATCTATCCGGTATATTGCAAGAAGCGAAGCTGCTTCCCTTATCCCACGACGACGATTTACAACGCCAAGTTCGGCAGACTAAGACCTCTAAAGCCATATATTCTACTATTATTGAGAGGCTAAGTAAGATCGACTTGTGCAATTGGAGCGTTGTAAATGGGCAGTCACCCAATCTCATGACGGTGTATACCCCAAAATTAGCAAAAAGAAGGATGTCGTTCTATGCACAGATGTTCGCGCCCCAAGCGCCGACTAGGTCAAGTAGAAGCCATCAAATGTCCGACACTCACACGGAGATCGAGGGTTCGCGGTTTCGTAGGCTGAAATCGCGTGGCCTCTCCTCATAGGCAGCCTGCTGTGGGGACTCCCCTTTCAAATGACGTTACAGCCATCTCCTAATTGCTCGAAGATGGTACACTTCCAATGGAAGTGGTAGTACTCAGAGGGGTCATCCCACGTTGCCATTAAAACAGAGAGGAGAAACCACTGCCACTCACTGACTCCGCACGGTGTATATGAAATAAGAACTTCTCCCATTACTTACCTTTGCAGGAACTTACGGGATACATCCAACGTCAATTGATACCTACATCGTACCTCTTGGTAGTTGCAGCTATTTCCCCTATCCGTGTTTGTCGAGTACCGGTCTGACGATAATCGTGCACCACATTCGAGAACAACGGAGAACTACAATGGACGGGCATCGAATAAAAACTTACTTGGTGCACGATATGATCAATCAAGTAATTCGAACCTGGTATTGCGCTCGCGCCACTATCGTATTTAAATTGCCCTTTAATGATTCAAGGTGCTAAGACGGCTGGGTACCAGTGTAACTGCGGGAGTAGCCCTCAACCTACTTTGATTAATCACGATCATGTTCGCGAGCGATGTGTGAGCTACAAAATCGAGGAGGATCCTGCCAAGTAAAGGAGGAGGAAATGCCATATGACGTAGGAGATACAAGTGACATAAATTGCAATACCTCTACGCAACGCATCAGGGATGACTGCCTTAAACCTGGGGCTCGTTTTTTAGCCCCTTCGAAAGTCTCTTCACCCATACAATGACTCATAGGACACTCTACTCCAAGTACGTCCCCCATGCACAGCATTTGGTAGTATATCGCTACTAATTCGTCGTGTTGAGATTTCCAAAAGGGTTATTTATTTAAATAAATGAGTATTTGAAGAGTTTGCGGAGATTTGATATTTCTTTCGCTATCTAGTATATTTTAATTATTTTATTCACTTTGTTCTGTCTTTTCCATCCTCTTTATCCTCTCTTTATCCTCTCTTTATCTAGGTAAGTTATTATACGCTTCCTTTTAATGCACGGATATTTCTCGAAGGATCCCTATGATGATTATAGGTGCCAAAATGAAGTTTATCAGTTCGTGATAACCTTTCTTTTCCCGTTCTGGTGTTTCTCTATTTTCTTCGTAGTTGCACGTCGCCTCGAAGCCCAGTTGTTTTGTTTTTGTTCGTTATTACCACCGTATGTCGTAACGTCTCCGGAATATTTTAGAAGGAGGACATCTAATAAAATCCTCTTTATTGTGCCGTTGCTGTCTTCGAAGGGGTGGATATGGTTGAGGCGGTCACAATGCCGGCTGGCAAGATCGAAGGGATCTACATTAGCCTTGTTGTTCTTGGCATCCGCAAGGTCTCGTCCTAGGTTGTTTATAAGGTGGCTATATAATGGGGTATAGCGCACGAGCGGATGAAAAGCGGTTTCTTTCTCCTGTCTTTTCTGTATTTTTCCGCGATCCTCCGGGTGCGATACTCGCCGGCCTCGCCGGCCTCTCCGTGTAAGATTTTGCCGGCGCAAAGCTTGGCGTGAACCTTCTTAAGGAAGTTCTCCGTAATAGGTTTGTCGTTGAGGATGAGATATTGAATAGCAAATATCAAAGCCTGGATATGGTTGAATGTTTCTTGCCGGCTTTGGATGATATTTTCGAGGGTATTTGGGCGATCAGCGCATTTCGGGCTTGTTCGTAGTCCGCACCGGGCTCTATCTCAGCAGAGACCTCTTTGCCGCGGAGGACTCGGCGGTATATGTTTTCGGTGGTGTCGAAGTCGGAGCCTGTGACCTTGATGTAGTTGGCGCTGTACACCAATGCTATCAGGCTGTTTGCCAAGTGTGTCCAGATCGCGGTCATCTTGTTAAGCAGCAGAGATATTTTCCGAGATTCTGTGACTCTGCTATCTTAGCTAGGACATTCTGAGAGAGCAATAGGAACGGATGTTTTTATAGATTTTGCTTAGTGTTTGGAAGTTTGAGCGTATCCGAGCGTATCCCTAAGGAAGTATAGATTGATTCACGTTGCACCAATATTCCCGGCGGAGCACTGCTCATTGCTAGTTTGGTCTCCATCCAGCCTTCTTGTATGTATAAGTCTACCATGAACATCTAAGTACTAGGCACGATAATTGCTCGATCGTGAATTATTTCACGCGACTTCGGACTTGGTTCTCAAGGAGAAATATTGGCTTGCGCTGGATAACCCTTCGCCTAAAAATGTGCATATATAGAAACGGCGGAGTAGGAAATATCGAGCTCCATGTAGTGATACTTCGTCCGGATCTAGTGCAAAACTCACTATCCAGTAATGCTTCATTATTATCATCTAGTTTATATACGGTGTCATGGAGCCCGTTATTGTCATCAATGCCTGTTACCTTTTAGCGTTGGCTGAGGTAATGAACCTTTTCCGCAAGGGATGAAGAAGGGAAGGAAATAAGTGGGAGAACGAGGAAATCAGAAACGGAGAATTAAATCAAGAGAAAGACGAAGCGACAGGTAAATCAGGAGGAAATAATCGGTAAGATGGGAAAAAAAGGGGGGGGTTAGCACTAACGTTATGAGAGCGGAGGTAATGATTACGTAAGCTCTAGATGGATCATCGTTGTAAGCATGACACGGTGGTTAGTTAGGACCCTAAATATCGATGCCTTTAATCGTTATGCACATCGGCAAGTACTTCACCAATCATAATCATTCTCCTCGAGCACCGTCAAACCATTTCCAATGCACAATTCGCACAAGCTGTTGGGATCATCACATTTAGGGTTACGTCGGATCTCGCAGCGCTTGTGGGGAAGCTGTCGGCAGGAGTTTCAACTCTAAGCGCACTTTTCCTTGTAACTCTTAAATTTTGCTGGGAGATGCATAAACCTGTTATCCATTTCGTATAGGTCTTATTACGATTTTCCGCGTTTGGATGTGTTAATACATGCTTTCGAAGATATGCTGCGAAGCTCTCTGGGCGCCCGACAGGTGTACAGGAGCAGCCTGGGTAAGGGCACGGGACTATCGGCATCTTCATGTAGCTGCAGAGGAGAGTCAAGGTAAGCTAGTGTTGTTGCAGCGCTGGACTCTATCCTGCTTTTTGGACTTAGTCAGTTTCAATTTTTTCACTTCGCCTGGCGCTCCTAAGAGCCACCGAGTCCATTCACGCGTCGACTCCTTTTTCTTCACATACAGCTCTAGACGGATAATAAACCAGGATCGTCTCCGCAGCGGAGCCTCCAGTAGCAGTTCAAGTCCACAGGTCGCGGGGCGTTGTTTGTGGAGAGTTATCTGTATACTAGTCACGCCGCTGAAGCTTCCAAACAGTTTTGAGTGAAGAAATATGTCTGAAGCGGGGATGTTAGAGCGCGAGAGCTCTTCCAGTTCATGGCTTCGAGTAGAGTAAAAAGTTGCAGAAGAAAGACGAGCCGAATGGTCTGCTAATGCACGGACCACATAATTCAATTACCCGAGGTATCGATAAGTGATAAATCGAATATCTCATATCTTATAACGTAGCTGTTGAGTTACCAGGTAGGGTGGAACCTAACATGTTCTTACTTCTATAGCTTTGTGTCTTTGTGAATAATAACTTGACAAGCCTCGATATCGATACTCAATACAGTGGGCGGTTGACAATGCACCGCCCAAAACAACGAGAACCAATCAAGGAGCATGATGGAAGAACCCCTATGGGTCGATCTGATAAGCAAGTACCTTTGTACCAAGTGACGCGTCACGCCGTGCTAGTGAAGCAGACTGGCGATCATCGTGAGGCAGCAATATGAGGAATTCGTTATCTTTTTCTTTTCCTTCCCTTTCCTTCCCTTTCCTTTCTTTCCTTGTTAGCGATGAACATGATATACGAAGTGAAACTATCTATCTAATTTTTTCATCCGACTTCCGTGTTGTGTAAAATCATGCTGTCCGTGCGATTCTCGGCGTTGGCGCTGGTGATAAGCTCACTGGTCCTTGGCGGCCCCGTGGCGCCCGATGGCGGCTTCGGTCCAACGCTGGACAGCGCGCGCAAGAACGGGCCGCAGATCTTCAACGCGTTACACAATGCCATGCGCGAGTTCGGCTCCGCCTTGCACCACAACGGCATGTCCCTATTTCCTGCGGTGATACCGGAGGGCGTAACTCTGTACCACGGGACGGAAACTAGGGAGGTGCCCCGAAAGCCCGATTGGCTTGCCTTCGAGATCGAGCACGCCGAGGCCTTCGCTCGGAGTTGGGGAAGACCCCGTAATGATACCGCTGGAGGTCATCGCCCCAATCCGCTGGAATTGGCTTTTCATGCGCAGTTGGACGAGGGAGACGAGTCGCCTCCGCCCCGTCATCCTCCCTTCCCGTCCAAGCCGGGTCATTTGCACGTGAGTATACAAAACATGTCGTGTCGGCATCTTTTTCCTCATATTCCAGAATACTCAAGTGTCTCAAAGTGAACACTTTCTCGAAGCCTCTTGATATATCTATCCATCCTATTGATTTCTAGAATGTAAAGAGAAAATTGCTAACACGACATGTTCAATGCGATCAGGTGTACCAGGCGCACCGGCCACTAAATGTACTCTACATCGATGGCACCTCGGCAGGGAAGACGGATATGGGGACGGTTGACACGCAGGATATACTACTACTCAATCACAAAGATCGCACTCCTTTGGACGATTTCGGAAGGGCCGATGAGCTATGTTTGCTAGCCCGTGATTGGAAAATTGACGGGTTCATCCGCATGGAGCCCGGCTTCGAGGTCATCTACTGCGACTTTACGAATGGCCTTGCGCAGCTGTCCGCCACCCGACGGCCCGATAACGATGACCCGGGTAACGTGAACAATACGGCAATTAGCATGTTCGAGTGGGCGAGGGCGGCTTCCCAGAGGTACCAAGGCATCGGGTCGTCGCGCGTGCTGCTGGATTATTCATCCATGCTCTCCGCTTTCTTCTACCCGGCCAACCTGACGAACCCGGACCCGGAGAGGCCTGAACTTCCCCGATTGGTAGGCGCAAGCGATGATGAAGTCCGCGTCATGAGAGAACACATCGCCGACTCGGTGGCTCGGTCAATATCACAGGGGCGGAGACCCCTTAACTGGCAGGGCGTCACTGATATGATTACAACTCGTTACGCGAGTCGCCTACCCCTCATTACCCAGGCTGAGTCGATTGACGTACTAAGGGATGAAGTGAACCATCTCCTGAACACCCATATCGACTACTCCGAAGACGACGAGGGGTTCTCCGCGGCGCAACAGCGCTGCACGGAGTTCCACCTTCAGCCTGTCCAACCGCGAACGCCGGAGGACAAGTTGATATTTGCCGCGATCGAGAGCACCGCCGCTGCGATCTGCGCGGCGCTGTTCGCAGCGCGGAAGCTCGTCGTCGAGAACTCGAAGGAGGACGAGGCAGCAGCATTCAGCGCTGCAAAGGACGTCATTAGCAACCTGACGGAGACGCTCAGCTGGTCCGACTGGAAGGAGTGCGGCAAGTGCCAGCCGGATGAGGTGTGCTTCGTCGCGATGTGGCCCATGGGCGACGTCGAAGACCACTACAACCCCAGCTGCCTGAATTACTCCACTATCGTTACCCGCCATAACTACTGGAGGACCCCCGGAAAGACGCCGGGTCACAGACCGCCGCCACCGTCCTGCGCAGACGGACAAACCTGCCTAGATGACGTGAATTTGGGCAATGAAGAGCTATGATGCCCATGATGTAAGATGGGCTTAGATTTGTAAGAGGCTGAGCATAAATGCACAAGTGCCGATAATTTTCATAACTGATGTTCGGATACAACGTCATAGCGTTCCCCAATACCAATGTGACTTATCTTCGCCATCTCGTTACAGTGAGGCTCCGGCATACGAGAGCCTTGATGGAGCCGCATCCCTTTCCGTCGTGACATTTTTCAAACAATACGTGGCTCTAATAACCGCTTCATCGGACATCACTCACTGCTTGTTGTGACATGGAAGGTCAGGTTTATTATCCTTTTCATGATCCAGCAGTGTATCCGGGTGGAGGCCTGGATGGAAACATAGCGCTAAGACGAGGCTCTTGCAGTCCCCCCTTGATCGAAAGCATATAGCTCATAGCTCTATAACCCGATTGCCGTTAAGCAGCAATACTCACCGACGCAGCATAGTCGCCAACTCTACAGGAGCTCGCCCACTACCTGTCGCCCTGGACGGCGGCTTTTGGCGTGACCCAACCGTACTTAAGATACCAGGCACGGGGACAACAACACGGGCAGTTCATTTACTATAGGTTATAAGAGCCGCCATGTGCGTCATGAGGCTTGCGTCTCCGATGAATTTGTGGGCCGCGATATGTGAATGGCCGTATTTGGCAACATGCAGGCATAAGTTATCGTGTTCGTGGCCGAAGTTCACTACCGCGTTGGTGGAGGTGATGGTACGGCGCTCTTTTGCCGTAAGAGCCGATATTTTTCAATGGACTGGCTACATTTCCGGATGAATGGAGAACCTACTAACGTAAGTTCAGGTGCATGGCAATAGCCCGTGATGATCGAGAAACAAGATAAATGAAGCCACTGATCCGGTATGACTAGGTACTATAGCCCAAGCTATAGACGTTGATATATTGAGCAGAAACATCCACCTCTTGCCACGTGAAAAGTTGGCCATCCCCGTCAAAGTCAACAGAATAATATATACACACACTAGGTCTGCCATTACCCTATTTCAAGATGGCAGAAGAAGCTTCCTCCGGCAAATCCCTCCAAGGTATGTATAACATCGACCGAAAGGCGATTGTCATCGACCTTCCAGAACCTCCCCAAGCTTTGAAGTATCAGATGGAACGCAAAGTGTAAGCATCCGTAATCGGCAGTAAGGTGTTTTTGTACACTCCTCTAAGGCTGGAACGAATATGTCTCCATGAAAAGCATGGCTTGGTATTGCGCTTAAGAACGAAAAAGCGGAAGCTTGGCAACGTCAAGTGTATTTGGCGCAGCTAGTTTAAACACAAGAGCCACATAAGAAGCCGAAGTCTTGGTCTACAAGTCTACATAGACGCGGAATGGGACAGTACTGTATCGACTGGTGACAAGAGGCATAATACCATCGAGGGCAAAGTCGGCAATCCTTCTGTCATTTTAATCACGAGTGGGCCTAAGGCAAACTACCGTTACGCGAACCACCCCCCTGTATGTTACATTAATTATAAAAAGTTAATTATATAATATAATAATTTTAAAATATTATCATATGATTAATTTATATCCGATTAAATTAAAATTAAATATTTTTAATTATAATATATTTTTTTATAATTAATATATTTTTTAAATTTATATTATTTAATTTATTATTAAAATTTTTAATTTTAT
>MU376388.1:0-37202 GCA_022495205.1 Hypoxylon sp. FL1150 | reverse complement strand
ATAATTTTTTTATTTTTAATTTTATTATATATTATATATTTATATTTAATAAATTTATTTTATAAAATAATATATTATATATAATTAATATAATTTCTTAGGAGTTATTTAATTAAGTAATTTCAATTAATAAAATAATAATTTATTATGAAAATTAATTTTATAATAATATTAAAATGATTAGTAAATTAATTAATATTAATTATAAAATATAAATTATCGTATAATATAATTTTTTTTTATTTTAAATATAACATATTAAAAAGTAATGACCTTTTAAAATTATTATATTTAAAAATTATTTTTTAATTAATATTTAAATTATTATTATTATTTTTATAAGAAAATTATTATTATTATTAATTAATAATTATTATTATATATTTATAAATAATTTATTTATAATAATAAAATTTTTATATTATTTTTATTTTTTTAATATTATTAATATAAGGATTATATATATTAATTTAAATATTAAAAAAAAATTTATTATTTTTAAAATTATTAATTATAATAAAAATAATAAATAAAATAATTTATATGTTAAATTTATTATTAATTAAATGATTATGTAATTTAGTTTTATAAATAATAATAAAATATTATTATTTTTTATTAAATATATTAGATATAAAATAACTTTAAAAATGAAAAAAAAGCGATTAAATATTAATTTCATTAATATTTATATTGCTTATAAGCCTTTTAGCGATAAGCTTGTGAAAAAATTCCCGGTTTCTAAGATTATTTACGTATATAATACATATATAAATAAAATTAATATAAAAAATTAATTATATATCGAATTAAATTTTAATAAAATTACATTTAAAAAAGGTAAATTATAATTATTTATTTTAGATTTTTTACTTGGTAAATTATTCGTTTTAATTAATTTAATTAAATATTAATTAATTTATAATTAAATATTATTTTTATAAATTTTTTTATTTTTTAATATAAATTTTTAATAAATATTAATAATCGGAAACCATTGAAATATTACGTAAAATATATATAATTAAAATTTCATAAATCCCTAGTATGTAATTTAATTAAAATATTTAATAAAATTATTATTTAATATAAATTAATAAGATTTTTATTTTTAAATATATTTAAAAATATTTTTTAATTAAAAAAAAAAATAATAAATTATATATATATTTAATGAAAATAATATAATATATACGTAATATATTCGGTAATATATTAAAAAGTTTTTAATTAATATAAATTAAATAATTTATTTTATTTTAATAAAATATAAATTAAATATATTAAATATAATGTAAATTTATATATTAAAAATAATTATTAGAAATAATAATATAAATTAAAATAAATTAAATTTTATAATATTTATTTTTAATTTTTTTTAAAGTAAATATATAAAATAAATCTTAAATAAAATTTTATATAATTTATATAAATATTTATTAATATATTATTTTAAAAATCTATTAAAATTTAATTAATTAAATTTTTTTTATTAATTATTATAAATTTTATATATTAACGTTAAACTAGCGCTAGGCTTTAAAAGATAAAATAAAAAAAATAATTTTAATTTAAATTGAAAATTTAATTAAATATATTTTATAAGTTAAAAAAAACTTTAATTTTATCCGAAATTTTTATTAATTTAAATTTTTTATTAATTTATAAAATTTTATTTATATATAAAAATTATATATAAGCTAATAAAAATAATTATAAAAAAATATATATATAAGTTAAAAAAAACCTTGGTTTTATTCGAAGCTTTGATTTGCTTAATTGCCCTTGTTAACTAGTAGAAATATCTTATGTTAGTGTTGGGCTAGCGCCGGGCCTTAGGGGATAATATCAACCTTACCCCATACCAATAGCATTAAGTACCGAGCTGAGCAAGGCACGCATAAGAAACTTGCACTTTGCGGCTTCATATGGGGTTTCTTGGGCTGGTTTGATGAAACAAACCGATATCGAACGGCTAGGGAAAGAGAGATCGTCGCACCGGTTATATGAGAGGCGGCATCGTAGGGGCATTCTTGGCTAAAACTCTTGGCCTTGGTAGTGCGGCGCCCGCAAAATTGGCCAATAGATCGAGCTAGCCGCGTGCCGAAGACAAGAGTCTTGAGCGTGTCGACGGCCTCAAAGAGCTTGGTTGACGTACGAAGTACAGCCGTCTATTGAACCTCGTTCGTATGCACTACATAATGTACCTATGAACGGGTGGGAATCTCATCGGACGCGAGATTGTGGGGGTGGGTACCTTAGGTACCTAAGGTATCGTGGGCAATGTCGTGGGTTATCATGGGCTACTAGGTATTGTAAGCGAGCATACGGAATATCCAATGGCGGCGTACTCGAACATGGGACTCTGCTTCTATCAATTCAACAGCCGATAACTGATGGCGTATATGTAGGGGAACCTGCCCTGTCACTCAGGTACTATGTAATAGCATAGCAAGACGAGAACGTACCTACCTCCTACCTACCTAGGTACATCCTAAGGAGGTATGTCCTATTGGCATTATGCAGTTAATGAAGTATGCCGACGGATGAGGTTTGTGTATGTATCGGAAGATACGTTCTAAAGGTGAAATGATTGATCCAGGATCCGTACGATAAGATGATAAGATAAGGAATTAATTTTCTGAACCGCCTCCAATTCGCAAAGAGGGAGAGGGAGAGGGTGGTTATCACGGCGCATCCAAGGGCGGTGCTACATAACTCATTTTCAATATCGACTTCACCTTTTCGACCCCAATCCTAACACCATGAAACGAAAGCTGAGCGAGAATGACGAACCGGCCCCGACGGCCAGCGTAGAGGCACCGAGCGCAAAGACGACCACATTCGCAGATCTCGGCCTTGATAGCAGACTCCTCCAAGCCACAGCAAGTCAGAACTGGCAAACTCCAACTCTGGTGCAAAGTAAGGCCATACCGCTAGCCATAGATGGTTGCGATATACTGGCGAAGGCCAAGACCGGCTCGGGAAAAACTGCCGCCTACATTTTACCCATTCTCCAGGCTATACTTAAACGAAAACAGGTATGAATCAACTCTACTCCCAGATCGCACCATGTACGAGCACATTATTAACACTAATATCATACTAGACTACCTCAGACTCCTACACGGCAGCTCTCGTTTTAGTTCCGACCAATGAGCTTGTCAACCAAGTTACCAAAGTCCTCGAGCTGCTCACTTCTTTCTGCTCCAGAGAAATCAAGGTGTCCAAGCTATCCGACAAACTCTCCGATGCTGCACAGCGCGCCGTCCTCTCCGACTCCCCTGATATAGTCGTTGCGACGCCTGCGAGAGCATGGCACAACATCAAGAACTCCGCCTTGTCCTTGGATCAGCTTACACACTTAGTCTTGGACGAGGCGGATCTGGTGCTGTCATACGGCTACGATGAAGACCTACAGAGCGTTGCCTCTTCGCTGCCGAAGGGACTACAGACGACTCTCATGAGCGCGACGCTGACCCCAGAGGTCGACACACTGAAGGCGCTCTTCTGTCGAAACCCAACTATCTTGGACCTAGTAGAGCCCGAGGACGATGAAGGAGGTGTTTCGCAATACGTAGTCAAGTAAGAGGATTCGTCGCCCAATCGTACATGCAATGCTAACATGCCTCTAGGTGCGGGGAAGACGAGAAATTTCTTCTCATATATTGCATGGTAAAGCTCGAGTTAGTCAAGGGAAAGGCAATTATATTTGTCAGTGACGTCGACCGATGCTACCGGCTGAAATTGTTCTTCGAGCAGTTTGGTCTAAGAAGCTGTCTTCTAAACTCGGAACTACCTGTCAACTGTCGAGTCCACGCAGTAGAGGAGTTTAACCGTGGAGTTTACAACATTATCATCGCATCTGATGAGAACGAGGTTGTAGGCGACGAGAAAGATCAGACTGATCTAGGCGATGAAGATGCCGTAGATGGCGAGCGTGAGAACAACACCGAAAAACCTAAAACCAAAAGCCAGGATAAGGCTATTGTCCAGCCGTCAAAGAAGCGCAAGTCTTCACGACGAGACAAGAATTACGGAGTGTCCCGAGGAATTGACTTCAAGAATGTTGCAGTTGTCATCAATTTTGATCTCCCGTTATCGTCCCGTTCGTATCTGCATAGAATTGGGCGAACCGCGCGTGCCGGACAAACAGGTATGGCATTGTCTTTCGTCATTCCGAAAGACAAGTACCGGAAGCACATGCCTACCAGTACCGCGACGGCGGAAAACGACGAGAAGGTGTTGGCCAGGATCGTTAAGCAGCAAGCCAAAAGGGGCCATGAAGTCAAGCCTTACAGCTTTGACATGAAGGCAGTAGAGGCTTTCCGCTATAGAATGAATGATGCTCTAAGAGCCGTCACGAAAGTTGCTGTCAGAGAAGCTAGGCTGCGAGAACTCAAGCAGGAGTTGCTCAAGAGCGAAAGCTTGAAGCGACACTTTGAAGAGAACCCCCTGGAAGTGCGCCATCTTCGGCACGATGCTGAGCTGCGAACCACCAGAAGCCAGCCTCATCTTAAGCATGTGCCCGATTACCTACTACCGAAGGAGGGAAAGAATGGAATCACCCCAAAGGAGGTAGGATTCGTACCCTTCAAGAAGGTACTCGATGGGAAGGGCAGAAGATCCAAGATCTCCAAGAGCAAGGGTAGGAGGATAGGGGGCCGCAAGAGTGATCCTTTGCGGTCATTCAAGGCAAGGTCTAAAAACAAATAGCCCGATACTACATAGGGGTAGGTGAGGAATACTTCGTTAGCTCCAGCTCCTCGCAGATTCGTAGATAGTTGCGTAATAAGATACCCATGAATCCAAATACTGATCGAATAGCCTCAACCGACCGAGCCTGATTCACCAGATTCCTATCCGTGAGACTAGTAGCGTATATACCTAGGTATATAAGTAATCGACAATGTGGTTCGTAGTCTACTTGAGTAGAGCACACAACCTTCTGTGTCTCTAACGAGCAGACGCTCAACGCTAAACAGCCTTGCCCCATTCCTGACTTGATATCCCGTGTCTCTCAGGGATTAACAAGAAAGCTGCACGTCCCGGCCTTTGCCCGCCTTGTGAGCTGTGGGTAAATCATATTATATCATATAGTACCTCCCTATCGATAGAAATCATGGCGGAAAATGTATATTAAACGTTACGGGCAGGGGTATAGGGGGCTTGTGACACCTTGGGCAGTAAACAGCGGGCAAAAACAATCCTACTACATTTTTCTAGCCTACCCACGTCTATATAATCCATAGGAACCTCCCAACCTTCTCGACCTTCTCATCCTTTCCATTTTCCACAACCTCCACGTTCTTTTCAACCTCATCCCTTGATGGATGAGGCATCCGCTTCGCATCCATCTCATCTACCAAGGCCTCTTCGCATATATCATCAGGTTATTGAGAGAGACGAGATGCCCTCTCCTAGTCTCAGATGACATCAAGTCGGCGCTATATCGGGCATGTCATTAATATCTAACACTAGCCTTATCTCGAAGTCATCGCGGATATTGTCCATAGCCATCGCCTTTCTATGACCATTGTTCCTCCACTTACATCGCCTTTCCATCTCCGCTATCTTTCCATCTCTGATATCTTCTCATCTCTATCACCTCTTCATTACCATTACTCCTTCACCCATATTACTTTTCCACCTGTATTACCTTTTCACCTATATCACTTTTCCTGCCCCATTACCTTTCCATATCCACTACCTTTCCACTTACATCGCCTCTCGATTTCATCACCTTTCTATCTCATTGCTTTTCTATCTTCATCGTTTTTCAAATCTATTACGACTTTACTATCATTACCCTTCCACTTACATCACCTTTCTGCCCAGGTTACCTACCTTTATCTCTCCACCACCCTTCCATCTCCGCCTTCCTTCCACCTCCACCACCTCTCCACCATCTTTCCACCTTTACCACCTCTCCATAGCCATTACCTCTCTGGTACATGGAGACTTTTTTTTCTTCATACAAACCTTTCGTATCTCAAACCCTAAAAGCAAGATTGCCTTGGTGTTTGTATAAGCCTGGCCCCTGCCCCGTTACTCCCAAGTAGCTGTGACCCCCCAGCCCTCGAGGCCAGCTACGCCGTGGAGCCTTAGTCACTCGGTCCCACTTAAGCTTTCCCTTCCTCTCTATATCTTTCGACGCCGGCCAGGTAGGTTTGCTTCAATCCTCAACCTTTACTTTCACCAAATCTCAACCACCATCCACCCCAATCTTCAACCACCTCCCACACGAATCCTCAACCCTAAGTCATAGTCTTTTATTCTTTCATATCAGACATGATATATTACTTATTTGAGACCTATTCTGACACTTATACTGGTGGGAACTACCAGGCATCTAGTACACTCTTGCTTAATCGGTTTCGATCGGTTTCGCAATACTTATACGACGAGAAGCCTCCGGTAGTTTCGCGTATATATGCTGCTTTCGATTTCACCCGCAGTAAGTTCACGTAGGAGAGCTGCGCCTGGGTGGTAGCAGTGGTAAGTTAGTCATCTTATTCAATCTCTATCATTGCGCTCATGTGCCATTATTCCCCAAGTATCACTTTCTTTTGCTTCAGTGATCGTTCCTTTGGGGTGTTGTATTGACCTGGCAAACTCCTAGCCGTGCCGCATATTCTAACACCATCATAACAGGGCTCCTCCAAGTCTGCTACTAGCGCATCTCGATCTCCGAACAGCGCACTCGTTCCCTACATCTAGGGACTGCGTAAGATAGCCTTCTCGGTTCTTAGTGATACAAATATAATCTACTGGGTCTTACCCCGAGTAGGGAACAACAATGGGTGCGAGCCAATCTGCCGAACAAGAGCTGGAGATGGGTAGGGATTGCGGACAGAGCGAGATAGAAATATCTGCTCAAGGCTCTGCCCACTCCGTTGGTACCACCGAGGATTTAAATGCGGCTCGCAGGGGCGGAACAGACAGCGGTAGTAAAGGGGATTATCAAAACAATGACATTCAGGAACAACATGGCCTTGGAGGTACCTACAGTGTCAAAGGGGTCCAGGGCCTGGAAGACAACTGTAGCCTCCAAGGCCCGGAGCTAGAAACTGGGGGACAGCACATGGACAGCACCTACCCAAGACTATGTGGGGAGGCACACCGAGCCACGTCTGAGAGAGTCCAGCCGCAGTCTCGTCGACCATCACTGGGACGATCTCTCAGCCGCACCCAGAGCCCCAGCCCTACTTCCTGCAAATTTCGCTGGCAGAATTTTAATTCAAATCCTGTCAACAGCAACAGCTTGGACTTTACCTCAAACAGTTTGTCCAACTGCCACCACATATCATCCTGCAACCTGAATTTGTCCAACCTTGCGATTTCCAAAAACACATCCTGTAAGGACTACACAACCATTTCTTACATACAATCAAGACCTCCTATTGACTTCAAGCCTCGTAGCAATATGGCGCCTCTTACCCGTGCCCAGGCAGCACGTATCCAGAAGCCCATCGCGAAGAAGTCTGCTACCGCGAAGAAGTCTGCTACCGCGAAGAAGTCTGCTACCGCGAAGAAGAAGGCTGCATCGCAGCAGGAGCCTGCCCAAGAAGAGAGGAGTAAGTATTTCTCTTATGCAATAGCCCAAATACGCTATCTCGCAGCGGGGATAAAAGCTAACCAGGCACTTATTTAGAGGTTGAAAACGCGGACCCGCGTTTCCTTCCGGACGCCCGTGATAAAGACGGCAATGTAAGTAGTTCCTCATTGAGATGATACCTTCCACAAAAAAAAAAAATAAAAGGTTGGGTAGTTATATGATCATCCATCTAATCAATTTCATTAGGGAGAAGCTGAGCGAACGGCCATCGATCGGTTCAATACTATGTCTCGCACAGCTAAATTCAACGGTCTCCAGAAGGCGGTGGCAGAGGCTGGGCCTGGCCCTATGAACAAATCACATCTGAAAGCGCGTGCGCTTTCACTATATACGGACGAGATGGCCGCGGGAGTCGGCAAAGACAAAAACTCCCAACTTCTAAAGGACCACTTCCGCTACCACCACAAGCTGACGTTTTACACGTTCGATAACTGTGAGACGCCATATTATAACTCTATACAAAACACTCCGGCTAACGGACACAGAAATTTGGGGTACGCAACGGAAGACAAGTACAAGTTCACTTACTTCATTAGGTGGTGTAGGAACGTCAAGATACTTTCTACAAATGAAATCAATGAACGCGCAGTAACACTGCCGGAGTACTTCATGACACGCGAGAAAGCCAATGCAAAACTTGACCAAGTGACACAATATGACAATTTCGAGGGCGGCATGGCTGCCGTCTCGCGTAGGCTTGTGAATGAAAACACAGCGCACGGACTGCTTGAAGTAGAGCTCACGCTGAACACTGGTGAGGAACGTGTTTATTGGGTAGAGCGACGTCTCGTGAACCTCGCCCGCGACCTCACCGAGAAGCAGCGCACCCTCAAAAAATGGTCTGCCACTCGACCAAAGCTGCCTCATTATATCGTAGAGTGTGAATTCATGACTCGTAAGACTACGGAGAGCCCATTGAAACTACATAATCTAGGTCTAGAGGAGATGGATGAAGACGAGGAGCGCGAAGGTGATGCTATCGCCACTGCTGCCGGCTATAGCGGCGACGTCGAGCTGGAGAGACTGCCGCTGTCCACATTCACGGACAGGGCCCTCGCGAACGATCACGCAGGTGACCTGTTCCTGGAGCACTCGGCGGTGAGTCGCGAGATCCGCGGACCTCTCGACGACTTCTGGTGGGCGAACAACGCGGTGCCCGTCCACAGGGAAGCGGAAGCCGCGGCGATGTGGGAGGACGCGCTCTATGTTGCCCGCCTCGACACGCACAACATGAGGGCCCGCCTGGGGTTTGACTGGCTACGGGTCGCGGTCTACGAGGTGGATGATGTGACTGGGCCGCTTAATATTTAGCTGCTGCCCGGAGGCGCGCGAGGCTTGAGATGGTGGTAGAGAGGGAAGAGCTACTACGCATCTAAGTGGCTAGGATGATGTTTCGCGATGATTTCTGGAGGAGCTACGTACTGCGGTACACATGGCTTGAATTACTGCCGTGCGGGGTACTAGAGAGGCTCGCGGTGATGCTGACTTTCATGAATGCGATGCCTTACGCAATGTTCTGCTAGCACACTAGGTAGTTCTGAAGCTGGGTCCACCCCACCACTGCACAAATACCGAAGGCATCATGAATCCAATTAAAGCTTCAAAATTAAGTAATCATGAAGTAGTTCATCTGGCCAAATATACCCGATGCATGTATCGTAATATTGCACTTAGTACACTTATCTTCGTGCTAAAAATAATATTAATGTACCCAAAAATCTCATGCATCAAATATTGATCGTACCGGGGGTCCTCCGGCGGCAGGACGGAGGAGGTAGGTCACTTCATTGACGAGGTGACGTTAAGAAAGCGCCGAAGATGCCGGAGCCGGGGACCGTGCACCCCACCCCGAGATTTTGTCCGTTTTAAGTATTGCGGCCCTTCCCGCAGTGGGCCTACCGGAGCTTGCATAAGTGGGTCGACTGCCGCACGTGAAGTGAACAAGTGAACATGAACGGGCCAACACAGCTGATGACGTGATTGCCTCAGAGATTCGTTGATCACATTCTTCGCACAATTATTTGACTGCATCCCACATTTCACCATGTATACAATGCATATCAGTGCCATCACTCATGCTTTTAGGTAGCCCAAGGCAACTCTTCAGTTGAAGACAGTGTTTCCTACCCTCATCGCAGCCCAAAGCTCCCTGTGATTCGAAATCCTTGGCAGCATTTCAACACACTATCTATCTACCTACCTCAAATCGATATGGTATACTAGGTTCGCCTGTATACTTAGGAGGTAAAATAAGTTTTACTGTTCGTGCCTGGAGTTTACGAAGGGTTCTTATGCTAGAGGGTTCAAAAATACCCCATTTCTTCAATTGGCGTATTCTTCCTCTTGGACTTCTTGTGTGACCTGGGTCTGGCACTTGAGAACCTGGCATGGCGTCTGATAGCCTGGCATACATAATGTCTCACAACTAATTGTGCCAAGAGATCGATGATGGCTTCAGAGCCATGCGATGACGAGTATGTGCAGGTGCTTATAGACCGGATGTGATAAGATAAGTCACGAATGTCATTAGGAAGCTATGAGAGGTTAGCTGGCGATGGAGGGGCAGCCGTAAAGCGCCACCAGCGTTTAGCTATCAGGATCGCCGCCAGGATAGAAGCACCGATAAGTCGCCAACATTCTTTGAAGAGAGAAGGAAGGATGGAGGACCTTAAGACCCTGGAGGATTGTTAGCTGAATTGGCCTCTCATTCCAAGCCCTGTACATCAGCCCTTGTTACACATAAACTCCGGACTACTGTGCCGCCTCGCAATATCCTATTGTCATCATCTCTCTTCTACTATGTAGATAGCGATCATAGCATATGATCCAAGGAAAGATTCAAGAAAGAAAAAAACACTCTGTGCTACGTGCTCTATGCTCTAAAAGCAGCCAACAACCAGGTGCTTCTGTCTCACTATCAAACCATAAGAACCTCACATAGGAAAATTTGCTTCAAAAAAGGTTCCCACCGCTGGATTCGAACCAGCCGGCCTTCGTACCAGAAGGCCCTCCAGGCGCTTGAACCGATTTGCCAAGTGGTGCTGCTTCCTAGATCAATGCTTGAAATCGGGGATTTCCGCGTGTAATAGAGTGTGCATTACTACTCGTTGTAAGTCCTATCGCACGTGATGGTGATGCTTCCTGAAAAGGGTGATTCCCATTGTCTACTGAGCACCACGATACTACCATACCGTCGCTTTCACCATGGAGTTTATCAGCAATCTAGAGTTCACGGCCGCAGTTTCACGGATCCCAAATTATACTTTTTCTCTAGAAATATTGATACGCATACCCGAAACTCTCCCGTCCGGGGAGAGAAAAATGCATCGAATTGCTAGGCCTCCTTTTATAGTACAATTATACACACTGCCGGGCTGATTGATGCCTCTCTCCAGGGCTCTCTCACCATAACAGTATACAATTACATCATTATGCAACCTAATGATACAGTCCCTTCCCCGTCATGATTAATAATAGGTCTGACACGGTGCCATTACTGCATCGTTTTGAGGAAGCCGTCGAGATCGAAGCTCTCCTCGTACTGGCGGTTATCCCACAACTCGCCCAGATCATCCGCCCACGCCTTTTTGCCCGGAGCTCTTACATCGCCCGTCTCGACGTCTACCATGTCTTCCTCTCGTCCCTCCATGGTGTTTTGAGGTTTGTCCGATATCAGGCTCGGTCCTGAATCGCCTAAATTGAAAAGGTCTAATATTTGGTCCGTATCCATAGTTCCCTGCAGTAATTAATTAGTCATCATTCTCCGCGATACAATGGGGGAGGGGAGTGAAGTGCTTACCAAGCCCGCGTTCTGTTGATTTACAACTGTGGATGCAACATCTATCTTGAATGCTTGAAGGCTGTCTAATTGTTAGTGGCTACTAAATTAGAGGGAGTAGCTGTAAGGCCTACCTCAGGATCTTCTCCTCCAATGTACCCCTCGTAATCAATCGGTATACGTTGACAACTTTCTTCTGCCCGATTCGATGAGCGCGGTCCATCGCTTGCAGATCACGCTGGGGATTCCAATCATGCTCGACAAAGATAACAGTATCCGCTCCTGTGAGATTGAGACCTAAACCACCAACACTCGTTGTAAGGAGTAGACAGTCGTATGATGGGTCCTTGTTGAATTTATTGACGATGTCCTGTCTCTTGCTGGCCTCGACGGAGCCGTCTAATCGCAGGTACGAAACCGAAGGAAGCATCTTCTTCAAAACCGTGTTCTGGACCATGTCAAGCATCTCTTTCATCTGGCAGAAGATCAAGGCGCGATGTGGCTTGATTGGCTGGTAGAGTGGATCATTCGAGTCAGTGCCCTCGACCCCGATGCCGCAGTCGACTAGTAGATCCTTGAGAGCGGTCAATTTGGGGGCATGAGCCGGATCCTCAATGCTGGTCCCCTGTTTGGAAAGGAAACGCTGCGTATCCTCATAAAGCTTATTCTTCGGGGTCATAACAAGCGCAGGAGAGTTACATAGCTTTCGCATGTACTGCAAAGCTTGGAAGATGTGCGACTTTGCGTCCTTGTCATCTCGACCCGCTTCCTCGGTAAGCTTTTTACCCTGCTTCTTGCTGAAGTCTTCGAATAACTTCTTCTGTAGATCGCTAAGGTCGCAGTAGTAATTTTGAAGAATCTTAGGCGGTAGATCGTCGAGAACCTCCTCTTTCAGACGGCGAAGTAAGAATGGCAGAACCTGCTTGTGTAGTGCCTCAATCGCCAATGCGCCAGCCTCCTGCTCTTTCGAAGAGGCTTTACTGAAGCGACTGGCAGCTATCGGTTTGGCAAACCGGTCCAAGAATACTTTCTCTGCCCCGAGGAACCCTGGCATCAAGAAGTCGAAGAGGGACCAGAGCTCCAAAACGTTGTTTTGAATGGGCGTACCAGTAAGGATTAATCGATGATTACTTACAAATCTCTTGACTGCAAGGGTGATCTTAGCTTTCGGGTTCTTGATCAAATGGCCTTCGTCGAGCACGATATAGTTCCAGTTTTGCTTCTCGAGGTAGTCCGTGTCGTTACGACAGACTTCGTACGAGGTAATTACGATGTCAGTCGATGCAAACTGAGGGGCCTTCACTCTTCTCTCTGCCGGGGGGCCAACGAAAGTAACTACACTTAAGAACGGCGCGAACGTCTTCAACTCTTGCTGCCAGTGCCCGGCAAGCGTTGGCGGACAGACGATAAGCGAGGGGAGCTTTCGAACATCCGGGGCGCCAGTCTTTTTGAACTCCTCTGCTCTGTTGTAATGGTCACTCGCAACGATGCAAAGTGTCTGGAGAGTTTTTCCAAGTCCCATGTCGTCGCAGAGGATACCATGAAGGTGGTATTTGTTGAGGAAATGAAGCCAATTAACACCATCTTGCTGGTAAGAACGTAGCTCTGCATTAATCGCAACAGGGATCTTAAACGGTTCCACTTTCTTGGGATCAAGAAGCTGCGCGATAAATGTCCGTTCGCGGTCTCTTCCTTTTAGGAGTTCTTCAGAGAGACCAGGCGGATCAGGTATACCAGCCTCAAGGGGCACGAGCTTAACCAACGTGGCAAAGGACGTTGTCGCGATCAGGCGAATATCGTTATCCGAGTCACTCATGCGACCCAAAACAGGTACGATGAGGAAAATGACATATGGTAGAATACCATCACCCATGACGGCAATCAGATGGTAAATCGCCTCTATCGCACCTTGACGGAAGTGTAGGTCGACAGGGTTATTTACAGAGGGCAGCACCTTTTCCACAAGGGCCGTCATACCCTCAATAGTAATGACGCTGCATATAGTGGCTAGACATTTTGCAGCCATGTAGCGGAATACTGAGAGTTCTGAGTGGAGTGATTTGATGACCAACGGCACTTGTTCCATAATGAATGGATGGAGCGCCTTGTTGATAGTTGGGGCCATTGTCCGGATGACAGACATGGCATCCACAATTTCTTGACCAAAGGTATCGGAACTCTTCGCCTCAGCAGGTAGGTCGCCGGAGAAAGCTTTCACCAGAGGCTCTTCCATGAAAGTCTTCAAACTTGGAACAATCGTAAAGAGATCTGCACCAAACGTGCGGGAGAGAATCTCCAGAGCCTCTTTGGCCCCCCGACGGGTTATGCGAGCAGCTTTGGCTTCCCGAGCAAATTTGGCAGCATCAGAACCGTGATCAACTCGATCCTCTTCCTTCTGCATCGATAAGATGACATCGGGTTTGTGCGCATGGACGGGGAATTCGGGGGTTTCGGCAACCTCGACACAGGAAAACTTAACGAGGTTGGCTACAACCTTATTTGCAGGACCGATGCGGGTTTTCTCAGTAAATAACTGGACTAAGCGGCCAATTGTGTCTGCGGAGCGGGTTTGCAGTTGTTGGTTTTCCTCGAGTTTGATGCTATCCATGATTCCCTTGATCAAAGGAGATGGTTTCTTGGGAAGAACTTTCAATGCGATGAGAGCACACGCCGCCGCAGCTTTGATACGAACGTCGCGTGTGGTCTTGATAGATCTGGCATCATCGATCGCCGCCTTAGTCATTTCTCGGGCCTCCTGAAGTTGCTGGCCGGCTATCATACGTTGCGCTGGTGCCATGGCTTTCTTAAGTCTCTCAAAGTCTTCATTGGCGCACTTATCGGCTGTCGCAAGAGAGAATGCACCTGGTCCGGCTTCTGCCTCGCCTTGTACGACGACTGCAATGACCGGAAGCTTGTGCGCAGCTACTTTCCCATGATCTCTGAAGAGGTTGATGAGCTGCTGGCATTGCGACCGTGCTCGCTGCACATAGCTGACCAGATCACGGTATTGAGAAGGACGGTCGGAATCTATAATCCTTAGCAGCTCATCGGTGTATCTTGATCTCTCAGCTTGGGAAGCCGCCGAGTTTCGAGCATATTCGTCTATCACTATACATCCAGAGAGCTGGGTGGATGAGTACGACGACGCAAGCGCCGGAAGGAGAAT
Source organism: Hypoxylon sp. FL1150 (assembly GCA_022495205.1). Classification (NCBI taxonomy): domain Eukaryota; kingdom Fungi; phylum Ascomycota; class Sordariomycetes; order Xylariales; family Hypoxylaceae; genus Hypoxylon; species Hypoxylon sp. FL1150. The sequence goes on along the minus strand of MU376388.1, from coordinate 22,637 downwards.
AGCATCGTAAGATTCGAGGTACTGCGCAGGCACGAGTGACATGATCAAACCCATTGCGGCCGCAGCCGAAACACGAGAGCGAACGAGAGTATCCATGCCTACTAGGTCCACATCACCTTGCATCATATGGCCGTCGAGATCATGGGAGTGTACCACGGGTGCCGGCTCATCCTTAGTAGATTTCTTCCGCCTCTTCGTGGCTCGCTCTCCGTCCGGTTCGGAGCCTTTACGCGCAACGGGTTGGGTAAAGCCAGGCACCGAATAGGTACCGCCAGAGGGTTTTTGGAATAGACTGCCATTCATGGGTATAGGATGTCGAGATACTCCTACTGGATGTAGAGTAAGCTGCATGAGAGCATCGATATGAGGGGCGAATTCTCGAGCGAGGTTTTCTGGGTCCCTTGCCAAACATCTGACCAGAGCAGCCCATAGCTCCATGGACATGCTCAGAGTTTCTTGGTCACGCTCCACGAGGATGTTTTGGAATATTAGTCGTAGGATCCTGCCATCTAGCCAACCTTGGGACTCGGCACCAAGGTTGACAAAGGTCATAAGTGCTTTCAATACAGCAAGGCGAACCGAAGTTATGGTGTGTCGGAGGAATGGATAAAGTCGTGGGACTAGGAGTGTAAAAGACCTCTCTTCGTCTTGTTCGGCCGAAACTTTCATAGCCTCCAAGACTTGCGGGAAACCGCAGAGGGTGGCTAGAAGGTCCATGATCTTACCAGTGCTGGCGCTCAAGTCGTCGCCTAAGCTAGACAAGCTTTCCCAAACAATGTTTACCAACCCGGTAAGAGCTGCTGGTCGAAGATAGACAAACTCCTGGGCCATGGGAATCAATGTTGCGGCACTGACTGATCTGACGTCATCGTCACTATCAGCAAGACCTTTCATGACAGCCTGGACGATGCCGTCGATCATGTCGTTATGTTGCAACAGTAGATCTTTCCTTACGGCGACGACGTATCGCAGGCCAACCATGCCACCGTGGCAGACCGCCCAAATCGGCCGGTCTAAACCAAGATCCTGTTGCATCACCATTCTTAGTAGGATCCGGTAGATGCTATAGACAGACTGCGGTGGCACGTGTTTTAGAAATGAACCCAACGTTTGACCAACTGTCTCTCTAATTGGTGCGACAGACGTATCCGAAGCGTAGTCGGTAAACCGATCCAGCATGAGCACGCAACAAAGTCGACAAGCCATGTCATCAAGCCATTTCCTGTTGAGGACGTCATTCTCCGCTCTCGATTTTCCCCTTAAACGGCCAGCACCAGCACCATGCACTCGCAGAACCTCCCTAAGACCCAACGCAGCACCGTGCCGTGTCTCCCATTGTGTATCAAAGAGGTCGATCTTCAGAAATTCGCATAAGCGTTCATATGGCCACTCAGACCCCTGCAGCTCATCGTCTGCTTCGATTTCTGACTTTATGGGGACTACGGCACCCTTGAATTCCGAGACGACCTTAGTATCTTCATCCACGTCCGCTGGTCGATCAAGACTGAAATAGTCGGTTTTGCCGTTTTTCTTACTATCGGCGTCAGGCATAGGCGTGTCGTCCAATCCCTCCGACCCGGCTGTAAACGACCGACGTACGGATAGGTCGCCGAAGCCGCTCTTCCCATGCGCCGCTTTCTGCGCATCTTTCTTCCTCTTTCGCTTCAACACGTTAAGTTGTCGAGCACTCAGGCCGGCCTCCTCAGTTTGCTGATTAGGCAGGGAGATGGTAACGTTGTCTTGGCGAGACGAATTGTTAGTGTTATTGGGATCTTGCGATGTGAAGGGGCTAGCTGATTTTTCCGTGGGGATTGGAACTTCTTCGTCATCGAAACGCCTGCCGAGCAGGCCAAGTCGTCCCATGAGAGTCTTCTTTTGGTGGGTAAGTCGAGCTGATGGCTCGAGGCTTGCAAGTCCATAGTCTACGTTACCACTTCTCAGTAGTTCCCTCCCGTTTCTCAGTATGGTCGAGACGTCTAATGTCTCGAGCTTGAACCACCCATCTGAAGATAATGGTGATTCATCCCCATCCTCTTTCTTAACGAAGCCATTATCTAAAATGAGCTCTTCCTTCTTCGTGGCTTCAGGATCTTCATCATCGTTGGGGTCATATGGCTGAGCATTTTCACTGATCTTGCCAAGAGCCTTAGCTGCGGTCGCTCGAGTATCCCATTCTTTGTGACGTAAGTACGGGACGACTCTAGATAGGAGGTTGAATAGTTCATCCGGGTGCTGTTTCTGCCAATCTGCTAGTTGGTTGACGGCGGTGTCCTTTATCAACTTAGTGCTACCCGTCTCAAGGATCCTAAATGATGGTGAGTAACTGACTTGCGAGATGAAGATGGGTAACCGATATGGCCCTCCTCAAACCAAGGTTTGAAGGGGTGTCATCAGGATAAGACGAGCACATCTACCCTCGATTGCTCGAGTATTAAGGATAGATAGCAACAAGATTTACTTACGTGACAAGACGATCGAGCCTGTATGACAATATATGTGTCAGCCTAGTCTCTTGACTCAGGGTGTGATAGGGTGACACTTACCTAGACGCCATTCTCACAAGTCACACCGGGGTTGTAGGGCTGATACCCGGCAGATAATCATCTTATAACCAACTAGGACTTAGATTAGTATCGTCATTGTTTTTGGTCTATTAAAATGTACATGGCTAATACACGAAAGGGTAATGGTTGGTAATAAGAATAAGGGAATTCCATGCTGGCACCTCAATTGCGAGCTACAGTAAGTACAGCTAATAGAGAGGTCGATGCACGACATTTACTATGAGCAGACGTCTTAAAACAATCATATTTTTGCAAACGCTTGCTTGAGAGGGTGAAGGCGCCTTGAAATATGAAATCAAGGCTCGGCCTTCTCAAATCTACCGGCAACCATTGACAGAAGTTGCAAAGACAAGTAATTCGAACCTAGCTGAAAGCTGATGGTTGAGGTTATACAAGACTGTGATAAATGATAGTTTGGAGAATAGGATTTGGAGATGAGACGAACAATATGGGCTAAATAAAATAGCAGTCTAACTTACCTTGCAGGCAATATCGCGATGCTAGTGATCGGCGATGCAGCGCCTAAATCGGTTACAATGAGATAGACGAACGATACTCGGGATTTTAGAGACGAGTCGACATTTATCAGAGCCTCCGAATCGGATTGGCACGGTGCACGTGCAATGTCCTCAAAGGAATTGTTCTGAGAACTATGTCTCTTGAATAAGTGAAATCAATGGGTCGGGGTGGCACTCTTTATGTACTAAAAGAGGCTTTTGAGATCAATAGCATGCCGAACGTAAACTGGCGACCTTAATGGGTGAAAGTGGATGTGACGATTAGCGATTGTCGATTGGCTTAAAGTAGCAGCGTGGCAGAAAGTTGGGGGGCCGGTGGCGTTTGTATGCCTTGGGCTGCTTAGGTGTTTGGGGCCCCTAGGTCGAGCCTTGTCGGTGCCTGTCAGAAAAATATGGCGGGATGTCGGGTGCAGCAGGTCGTCGCAAACGAGGGCACCGGCTTCCTTAATATTCCTGTACTTTTATACACGTTTGGTCCCGCCTTGCTTTGGGGGTTGCCCTGTTGGCCCGAGCGTCTCACATGCGCGTTTCCCGTTTGGGTAAGCATACCCAGCTGCTAACGGCTGCAACAGACTCGAGTCAGGCGTGTCGGCTTCGACTTCGAATAAGCTTCAGATCCACGCGTCGCACCTTTTCACCTTGAAAGGACATGAAACTTTACCAGATGATATTCCAAATGACAACATCGTGATGCCACAAGCATTCTCTTTTCTTCAAAGACTCTTTAACCTGTATAGTGTATTATAGGCGACTTCATCGAAACTAATTCAATAGCCTAATCCGAAGAACTAGGCAGAAAAGTCACGGCTGCCATGCATTTGCTGATAGGCAGGCAGGTGATTTTCTTCACTTGCATCTCGCATCTCGCATCTCGCATCTTGCGCCTCGCGACCTCGCACCTGATACTTCCTGACCTAGGCTCGTGCTTGCTTGCCTTCTCGCTTAACTATTTTTTTCTGGTCAAGCAGACGCACTAGAGGCTAAAAAGTCGTCTAGACCCACTCCAGAAAATATGGTGGCTTTGTTGGAATGACGACTTTTTCAAGTCCTGCCATTTCATGCAAACGCCAACAATGACTTGAGCTGTCACCTTTGAAGTTATAGCTTAGGTACCAAAGATGCCGCGCCTTTTCTGTTACATTGCAGATGCAAATAACCCTACCATATGCGTATTATTAGCTAATGCAGTCCGGTAACGATCCGCTAGGTACCTTGCTCTACAATTGTAATCACCCACAGATGCCCGTTTGTCCCTCATCTCAAACCCTAGTGGTCCTAGCGACCCTGGCTACAAGCATCTTGCGGCTTCTGTGCCGCAGGCTTGGCGTGAACGACCATATGCACCGGGGAAAGTGACAAGCGTCGATCAGTAGTAATCCGCACATCACGATATATCCAGCTATCCATTTAATATGTTAGACCATCAACTAGAAGTGCAAAAAGGGATTAAACCTGCCCCATATTGATATTCGAATGGCTACCCGCCCTCCCCACCTAGGTGTGCTAGTAAGATACGTCCCCTGATATAAGCATTCTTTAGCTATAACCACGAACAATCTTTCTATCAAGGGATACTATGTAGATAGAAACAGAACAAAGGGTTTACTTGTCGCTTTGGTCGGAAATGACACCTATGATGAAACCTTGACTTATGCGATAATTAAAAGGACATGATAGCAATCTATTTCGTAGGTACGAACCCATTACACTATTCAAGAAAAAGATTCTCTTTCAATACATTAGGTAGGTAGTAAGTCTGCGAATTCTTGAATCATCTATATAAATGAGATAAGAAATTTAATAGCTCACCGAGACATTTAGATGGATAAAATAGAGACCATCTAACAGAGCCTGAGTACAGACGAGAGAACAGACGAGAGAGAAAATGAGGCTAAGGATCTCTTCCCGGCTGTAGCCATGGGACCGAAAAGCCACAAAGCCACATCTCAAGAACAGCAGGTACCTCCCTAAAGAGATACCTAACGCAGGATTAACGCAGGATTCCCCCACCCCCAAAATCCAATCGCGCTCCAAAACGCGTCGGCATTTTACGTGACAATTCCAAGCTCCGATCAGCTCTTCCCACTTTTACGCTGTCGCGATATCCCCAAATTCGGTTTACGAGTCCACGATCATTGCGCGACAAATACTCTGACATTGGATTCGAGCTGCCCGATCGGCAGCGCCCGCCGCCATCATGTATATCAAACAGATTATTATCCAAGGCTTTAAGAGGTGTGTATTGACAAGCTGCCAAGGGCCACGAAACAGTTCCGGGTTGCGCGATACTAATTCCCAAGCAGCTACAAAGACCAAACGGTCATGGAGCCCTTTTCGCCTGGTACGAATGTAATTGTCGGTCGCAATGGTTCCGGAAAGAGCAACTTTTTCGCCGCGATACGATTTGTACTGAGCGATGCGTATACCCAGATGAGTCGCGAGGAACGACAGGCGTTGCTGCACGAAGGCTCAGGCTCTGCAGTCATGTCTGCCTATGTCGAGGTCATATTCGACAACAGCGACGACCGATTTCCCACTGGAAATAAGGAGGTTATCTTACGGCGCACGATTGGATTGAAGAAGGACGAATACTCGGTCGATAAGAAAGTCTCCACCAAAGCAGATGTATCCAATCTTCTAGAAGCTGCCGGATTCTCGAGATCGAACCCCTACTACATTGTTCCCCAGGGACGCGTCACCGCGCTCACCAACATGAAAGAGTCGGAGCGGTTAAACCTGCTCAAGGAGGTGGCCGGAACACAAGTCTATGAATCTCGCCGCGCGGAATCGCTCAAGATTATGGCGGAAACCAACAACAAGAGAGAGAAGATTGACGAGTTACTTGACTACATTAAGGAGCGTCTAAGTGAACTAGAAGAAGAGAAGGAAGAACTGCGCGACTACCAAGACAAGGACCGCGAGAGACGATGTTTGGAGTACGCGTATTACCATAAGGACCAGGTCGCCACCCAAGAGGCTCTAGAAGAATTGGAGGAATCACGTCAAGGTGGCATCGAAGACACGGACGAGAACCGAGAGGCCTACAACGCAGGTGTCAAAGTCATTGCTACATTGGATGCCGAAATCCATAAACTTCAGCAACAAATGGAACTCCTTCGTATCGACCGCCGACAACTCGACGAAGACCGCCGTGAGAGTGCGAAGGCGATAGCAAACGGTGAGCTAGCAGTCAAGAATCTATCAGAGAGCATGTCAGCTCAAGAGCAGGCCAGGCAGCAGCATGACACGGAACTGGACGAAGTTAGAGCTGCTATAACACAAAGACAAACCGAACTAGGGAAACTAGCCCCTGACTTCGACCAGGCGAAGAAAAAGGAGTTAGAGACCAAACAAGCGCTTGACTCGGCAGAAGCTGGCCGACAACGTCTTTTTACGAAGCAGACTCGAGGAAGCCAGTTCAAGAGTAAAGGAGAGCGAGACACGTGGCTAAAGAAAGAGATCAACGACCTCAATGTCACACTAAGTCAGCAAAGAGCGAACCGTCTTGACGCTGACGAAGAGGTCAAGGCTATTCAGGCCGACATTCAGCAACTTGAGGATGAGATATCGGCGTTGCGACAGAAGAATGAAGGATTTGGCGACGACCGTCATGCCCTCGCCGAAGATGTTACCCACGCGAAGGACGTCCTTGACAAACTCAACGAAGAGCGAAAGCTACTTCGCCGCGAGGACGATAAGCTGGAAACTATCATTACGAATGCTCGAGGTGAATTAGAAAATGCTGAGCGGGAATTATCTCACACGATGGATCGAGACACCTCTAGGGGTTTAGCCACTATACAACGAATGAAACGAGAACGCAATATCCCAGGCGCGTACGGCACCTTGGCAGAGCTCCTAGACGTAAGCGAGGCATACCGACTACCTGTAGAGCAGGTTGCCGGTGCTAGTTTGTTCCATTATGTCGTCGACAATGATGACACCGCGACGTTCCTCGCAACTGAACTTCAAAGGAGTTTCGGAGGCAGAATCACATTCATGCCACTCTCGAGACTAAAGCCAAGGAACGCAAACCTGCCCAGAGCCAACGATGCACTCCCATTGCTCAGCAAAATTCATTATAACCCCGCATACGAGAAGGCATTTCAGCAAGTTTTCGGCAACACCATTGTCTGCCCTAACCTGACAGTCGCCGGCCAATACGCGCGAAGCCATGGTGTAAACTGTGTTACCCCGGAGGGAGATACCACCAACAAGCGCGGTGCAATGACGGGTGGTTATATCGACACTCGAAAGTCGCGTTTGGAGGCTGTCCGCGCTGTAAACAAGTGGAGGGAAGAATACGAGCAACTGAGATCCAGAGCTGCCGACATCCGCAAGCAAATAGAACAGAAAGACCAAGAGATCACCAACGCGCTAGGCGAAGAGCGCAGATTGGCGCAGAGACTCCGACAGATGGAGGACGGCTACGGACCGCTTCGAGCAGAATTAAATACCAAGATTAACCAGGCAGACCGTGAACGAGATCGGCTCGAGGCGGCAATCAAGCGCCGAGATATCGTCGAAACGAACATGAAGCAATTCCAGGAGGTGCTAAGTGCTCACGAGGCCGAATTAGCTTCAGACTTTAAGAAGGTCCTGACAGCTAACGAGGAGAAGCAACTCGAGAAACTAGGCGCTTCCGTGCAGGAGTTGCAGAAAGAATGGAATGAGATCAGCAAAAAGCGGAGAGAACTTGAGAATCGTAGGCGGAAGCTAGAGCTTGACCTGCGGACGAATCTTCAGCTCAAGCTTGACCAGCTCACCAGTCAAGGATTTGAGACTGCTTCTAGCGGTAGCAGTTCCCTGAAAGACGCTAAGAGAGAGCTGAAGAAGGCCAAGACTACAGCAGCCTCGGTCCGTGAGAAGATTGAGGTGAACGACGCAGAGATCGAGTCTGCCGAAACCAAGATTACGGATCTTGAGAAGCAGAAGGCAGAAAAAGAAGCGCAACAGCAGGAGGTTGCAAGGGAGATCAAGAAGCAAGAGAAGAGGATGGATAAGAATCGGCAGATGAAGGCCCTGTTGACAACAAGGGCAACGGAGCTGGCCAAGAATATTCGCGACCTGGGCGTTTTGCCGGAAGAAGCCTTCGAGAAGTACGAAAGGTTTGAGCATAAGACGGTAAGACTGACTTGCACACAAGGTAATGGGGACAACCAACTAACCCTATACCTCAGGTCGTATCGCGTTTGAAGAAAGTCAACGACGCGCTCAAGAAATACAAGCACGTCAATAAAAAGGCGTTCGAGCAATACAACAGCTTTACGAACCAGCAAGACCACCTCCTCAAGCGTCGGAAGGAACTCGACCAATCACAGGCGTCAATCGAAGAACTAGTTGCCCACCTCGACCAGCGTAAGGACGAGGCTATCGAGCGAACGTTCAAGCAAGTGTCTAAGGAGTTCGCAACCATATTCCAACGTCTAGTACCTGCTGGCCACGGACGTCTGGTAATCCAGCGCCGTGCTGATCGGCGCGTCGATCCAGCCGACGACTCGGACGAAGAGCAACGCAGCAGCGTGGAAAACTACACGGGCGTTGGTATCAGCGTCTCCTTTAACTCCAAAACGGCGGACGAGCAGCAGCGCATCCAGCAGCTCTCAGGTGGTCAAAAGAGTCAGTCTCTCCTCCTCCCCCCCCCTCTCCTAAGTCCTATTATTCTCTTTTTTTTTCGTCTTTTTACTAAGAAGCATCATTGTATAGGTTTATGCGCCCTCTGCCTCATCTTCGCCCTCCAGCAGACCGAGTCCAGCCCGATGGTCATCTTCGACGAGGTCGACGCCAACCTCGACGCGCAGTACCGCACGGCCGTGGCGGGGCTCCTGCAGTCCATCTCGTCCGAGGCCGGCACTCAGTTCATCTGCACGACGTTCCGACCCGAGATCGTGCACGTGGCCGACCGGTGCTACGGCGTGCTGTTTAGGAACAAGAACAGCACCATCAATTGCGTGAGCACGGAGCAGGCATTGGATTTCGTCGAGGGGCAGGCCCCGAGGTAAAAAAAGATCGGCGTTTAAGTAAGGGGCTGGATAAGGGAAAAAGGGTGGCGTAGGCTTTGCTCTATAGCCCCCATGCGTACCTAGGTACGCATTATTACCTGTTCTTTTTGCAGGAAGAAGCAGGAGAGCGCGAGTTTACGAATTAAAGTTCATGTGCATATGTAATACCAACATAGGGAGGGGAACTTCAGAGAGAGGAGGAGGGAAACGGCGGGTATCAGCTGCTGCTGTATCATGCAGTGATAGCTTATGCGCCCATACATGCGTGCTGTTCAATACCTATGCTTTTGAGGCTTTACTTACAACAATGATAATCACTACCAAAAAAAAGCGATATTCATAACTGGTGGTATAAGATTACCTCCTACGTATTATCTCTTTAGCATATCAAATGGATAAATCCAAATCCACGCATATTCAGCCAAATATCAAGCCACCGAACTCAACCTCATCGCCGCCAACTCGCCCGTCCACCCCGCACCCTCGCCACCGAGCTGCTTAATCGGTGCCTCGACGGCAATAGGCGCCCACACGAGCCTCTCCCCGTTGATCCCGAGCACGGCCAGAAACTCCTCCGCCATCGCGGTCGTACTCCCCACCTCCGGCAACGCCTCATCCGGGCTCGTCTCCGCCACGCTGGCGTAGGTCTGGTTGCCCCGGCCGACGATGCTCAGGGCGACCCACGTCCGCGTCGGCACCGTCGTGTTCAGCCGGTAGTAGTTGCCGGACGTGAAGAAGCTGAGGTTCGGGGTCAGCCGCAGCGACGAGTCGCCGCCGGATATGAGGACTGCGTCCTGGTCCGCCGAGTTGATCTTCAGCTTGAGGGAGAGCGTGTAGTCGCGGCCTTTGGACGACAGGGGCGTGGTGAGTGTGCAGGACGGGCTGATGCTTAGGGTGGAGTCTTCCGTCAGCGGGCAGTTCGTCGACGCGTCGTAGCCGTTGCCGGAGCTGTCTGCGACCGCGGTGTCCGTCCAGACGCCGAGGGCCGAGTAGTGCTGCGTCTGTGCCGCGGTCTTGGTATCGTACTCGAAGATCGTCGAGCTCGCGGACGGGATGGCGCGGTCCAGGTTCTGCCCCGGTATGAACGGGAGCAGCGCCGCAAAAGCCGGCGAGAATTCCAACGCGGACAGGTCGCCTCCCCACTGCTTGTCGCCCAGCGCCGGGATCCCTTCCTTCCAGGCGTAGTAGGCTTCGGAGAAGACGGTCGCGTTGGCGCCGTAGTCGTTCCACAGGGGCGTCACGGCGCCGAGGACCAGCGCGTTGGACCTTTCCGGGTTGTTGGCGGCGACCTTTGTGTCGAAGACGAAGGGCTGCCATATGCCGCCGTCGGCTGGGTTGCCGTTAAACGTTCGCGCGATGTCAACGACCTGCGGGTAGCTGCCGGACCATTTGTTGACCGTGTAGAAGGTGTCGTCGGAGTTCAGGACCGAGTAGTTGTTCATGATGTAGTCGTGGTACGGGTCGTCTTCGAAGAACTCCCAGTGCTGTACCGAGACGTTCTGATAGACGTTATCGTATTCGGGCTTCGGAGGAAACGTGCCCCATATGCGGATGGCCTTGCCGGATTCTTGGTGTATGTAGCCTGCCATTTCATTGACGAATCGATTGTACTCGCTGACATCGCCGGTGTACTCATCCGCGCCAATATGAACGGTCTTAGTCTGGAACCAGGGGAGGAACGTGCTCCAGATGGTCTTCATCGTCGGTATGGTGTCGGGATATGTGATGTTTAGCTGTGATATATCAGAGCTCAGTCCCAGCTCTGGTTTCCATTGCACGATCGCTAGAGAGTGACCCGGCGCTTCGATTTCCGGGAGAAGGGTCACACCCCGGGACGCACAAGCGGACTGCATCTCGTCATATTGATCTTTGGTATAGGACTCATTTTGAAGTTTAGCCAGCCCGGCAAGATCCTCAGAATCGGACCACAGGCGGAACCAGGCACCTACTTGCAGAGATTGTTCCCTCGAATAGAGGGCGACATTGTTGTACAGGTTGTCACTCAGATGAATGTGGAAAAGGTTCTGCTTGAAAAAGCTCATGTAAGAGCATAATTCGATAACGTACTACTCATCCCGTCTCGTTAGCCCTAGTCATCACACACTTTCCTTATTCAAAACTCGTAATCAAAGAAGCCGGAAAGTTGAGAGAATGTACCTCTGGTGGATAGTAGTGACGAGCTGCGTCAAGCATCATTCCTCTATTCCTCCATCCGGGGGCATCGTCTCCCTCGCCGTATGGTATCGAGGAATTTGAAAGGATTGCCTGTTGCAAGACAGTCCGCGTTCCCCACCATGCGCCCAAAGGACTAGCTCCGGAGATGACAATACCTGAGGAATTGACAGAGAGTGTGTATCCTTCAGCGGTTTGGGCACCAGTCACGTCAAGATACTTACTCGGGTCCCCCAGTGTGAGGAATATGGAATCTTGTGTAACCGCGTTTCCACTGGATACGCTGATGTCAAGACCTAGGGTGCTAGTGAGGTCTGCCGCAAAGGTTTTGGCAAATTGCTGTAGACTTGGTGGGATGAGGGTTTCCCCGGTTTCGTCACGGCTGTCCGCAAATTTCGAGTCTACTATTAGCTGTTTTAGAGATGTGACTGAATAAACCCCATCATCGGACGCAGTAAAAGGGATGACGGGTATTCCGACGAGTCTCGAGGTCGCAATGGCCACTTTCGACACAGGATTAGTAGGATTAGTCTACGAAGCAGCTCGAGCGATTAGAACCAACGAACCATAAGACACGGTGGTCAACCACACATAATTCGCGTGAAGAACCACCATTATCAAACTGAACAAAACACGATGAACAGATCACTCGGTTGTAGGTTCACAAAAGCTGAAAAGGCATTCCTCGTTGCCGAATGGGAATTACAGATTTACCCGAACAGGCCCGGCGGTATGGTAGATTCACCATACAATATGCCCTGTTGGGAAGTCCACTGCCACATCGTCACAGTCTTGGCCATCTTGGAGAATGGGCGAATCATCTTGGCCAAGGGCTTGGTAAAGCTGCCCCGGCTGAGCGATGGTTTGAAGGCGCATGCAACCTTGGGAGCGGGGCTGATAAGGTCCGTAGATAGTTGTTGATGTCTTGATATAGTCAGGCTGTAAAGGGGGTTGGCCGGTAGGGTAGCAATCGAGACGTATATAAAATAATAAATTTATAAAAAAATATTAAATATAAAAATTTAAAAATTAAAAATAAAAATTTTATTTAAAATTTTATTAAATTAAAAAATATATAAAAAATAAAAATTAAAAATTAAAAATTTATAAATAAAATTAATTATAAAAAAAAATATTATAAATAAAAAATTTTTTTTAAAATAAATTATAAAAATTAATTATTATAATTATATTATTTAATTTTTAATTTTTATTTTTATTAATTAATTTAATTTTAATTTATAAAATTATTATAATTTTTAAAATTATTATTAATTTTATTATTTTATTTTTTTTAAAAAATATATTTATTAAATAAATTTTTTTTTTAATATTTAAAATATAATTATTTTTTAATAAAATTAAATTATTTATATTTTAATAAATAATTTAATATTTTATTAATATTAAATCGAAAAATATAAAAAGCGAATTTTTAAAAATAATATTAAATAATTAAAATTTCAATGCTTATATATATCGTTCATTGAAAAATCCGCCCGCGTAATCGGTAGAAAAAATAAAGCTTAGTGTGACGTATACGTTCGAATGCTTAAATTTTAATTTAAAATATTATATCGATTTTTTTTCTATGGATAATTTTTTAAATTTATTTATTTAGATTTAAATGAGATCTAAGCTTTTAATTAATTTATTAACAAATATTATTTTTTAATTAATTTTATAATTAGATTTTTTTATTTATATTTTTAAAAATTATTATTTAAGGTTTATTTATAAATTAATATAAATTTTTTTTTTTAATGATAATATATTATATAAAAACTTTTTAATATAATTATTATATTTAAATTTTATAATTAGATTTTTTTTCATTTGATTTCTTTTTATTTAAATTTTTTTTATTTAATATATTTTCATTTTTTTCATTTTTATTTTTTTTATTTTTATCTTTTTTATCTAAATTTTTTTTATTTAAATTCTTTTTATTTAATTTAAATTTTTTTCATTTAAATCTTTTTTATTTAAATCCTTTTTATCTAAGTTTTTTTTATTTAAATTTTTTTTATTTAAATTTTTTTCATTAGAATTTTTTTTATTTAAATTTTTTTTATCTAAATTTTTTTCATTTAAATCCTTTTTATCTAAATTTTTTTTATTTGAGTTTTTTTTATTTAAATTTTTTTTATTAGAATTTTTTTTATTTAAATTTTTTTTATTTAATATATTTTTTTTTTTTTTTATATTATTTTTTATAGCTTATTAATTATATATTATATTATTTTATTACTTTATTTTTATTATTTATTTAGGTATATATTTTTTTTATAAGAATAATTAGCTTTAGTTTATTTTTTAAATTTAAAGGTTAGCTTTATTATTATTCCTTAATTTATAAATAAATATAATATTTAATAATATTTTTTACTAATAATAATAATTATTATAATAATTTTATATTTAATATAAATTATTAAATTATAAAAAATTAATTAAATTTTTATTTTATAATTATTTATAATAATAATAAAAAATAAATTCTTAATATTTTTATATATTTCATTTATAATTTAATTTATATATATTTAAATTTTATTTTATTAATATATTTTTTTTTTTTAAATAATAATTATTTTAATTAAATTTTTTATTTAAATTAAACTAAAAGAAATTATCGAATATTTTCTTTTTTAATATTATTAAAAATAATAATATAAATTTAAAAGAATTTTAATTATCATGATTAAAATTTTTATTATTATTATTAAAATTTATTATAAATTCTAAGAACTCTAATATTATATATTATAAAAAATTATATTTATAATTATTATTATTATTATTATTATAATCATTAGAATAATTATTAAAAAAATAATTAATATTATTTAAATAATTATTATTAAAATTATTATAGTTATTAAATTTAAATTTATTATTATTAAATTTTTATTTAAGTTTTTTTATATAATATAAATAATAGAATTTCTAATATTTATTAAAATTAAAATTAATTTTTATAATATAATTAATATTTTATTTTTAGTTTTTCTTATTAATAATTTTTATAAATAAATTATTAATTTTATTATTTAAAATTATTTTATATTAATATGATTTTAAATTATTTTTATTTATTATTATATAATATATAAAATATTTATTATTAATATTATTATTATTTAAAAAATTAATTATATAATAAATAAAAATAATTTAAATAAAATAAATGAAAAAAAATTTTATTAATATATATATAATTAAATAATAAAAGTAATTTTAAAATTTTAAAAAAATTTATATATTTAAATCTTTTAATTTATTTAGTAAATATCATATATATATATATAAATGATATATTTTTAAATATACCAAATTAAATTTTAAAATTAAAATTATATAATTTTCATTATAAAAAATATAAATATTATTATAAATAAAAAATATATTACTTAGATAATTAATAAATTATTTATATTTAACATTATCATTAAATTTATATTTTATTATATTATTTTTATTAATTTAATTTTAATAAATTTTAAATATAATATAAACTTTTTAAATTAAAATAAAATTAAAAGTAATAAAATAAAATTATTAATTTTTATTATAATTATTTAGGTTTTTAAATATAAGAAAAATAAAATTATTAATATATAAATAAAAATTTAAATTAATATTTATAATGTTATGATTTATTATTTAGAAATTTAACTAATTAATTAATTCGATTTAAAATTTATTTATAAGGAATTTACTAAGAATATATATTATTAATTAAATTTTAAGAAATATAATAATTTTTTTAATTTTTTAATTATAAAAATTATTATTATTTATTATTAATAAATATTTAATACGATAATTATAAACCTAATAATACTAAATTATAATTGATTATTATTATGCGAATATAAAATTAATAATATTAGTAATTTATTTTTTTTTTATAGAAAAATTTTCATTTTATTTTTATTTTATTATTATGGCGTTAATTATAGGTTTGATTGAAATGTTTAGCGTTATCGAAATGGTAAAATTTAAAAGTTTTAACGATTAATTTAAGTGATATATTTAATGTAAATATTAAGCGTATTAGTATGAAATTTAATTAATAATTAATCTTAATGTTTTTGATTCCGATGCGATATTAATTTAAATTCCCTTTTTACCGATATATAATCATATATAATAAATCGAAATGAATTATTATTTTTAAAAATATAAAAAGCATATGGAAATATAAGAAATATTAGATGAAGTTATACGAAAGCGTGAATTTATTATCTTAATTATATCGATATATAAAAAAATCGAAATAAAATATAATAATGAATGTAAAAATTATTTAATATATTTATTTAATTAATTAGTAAGATTTATATATAATACCGTTATATAAAATTAAATTATTAAATTTATTAATTTTATAATTTTAATTTTTATTTTAATTAAATTTAAATTATTATACTTTAATTATAAATTTTTTTTATAACGGATACTCCGCTTATTTAAAAAACGTTATATATTTTCCAATGATAATATATTTTATATAATTTAAATTTAATATATATAAATTTTATTAATTAATATTATTAAATACTTTAAAAAATAATTTATTTAGTGGGAAAAAATTTTCGTTAAAACGAAAATAAAAAATATATTAAAAATATAAAATTAATTAAATATTAAATAATTTTTATTAACTATTAAAAAATTTAATTTTATTTAAATAAATTAATAGCTTTTAAAATTTATTAAAGCGAAAGCTTTTAAGCTAAAACGGATACCTTTTAAAAATTTTATTTATTAATATTTAATAAAATTTTATTAAAAAATATTTTACCGTTTAATACCTAAGTATTTTAGTAATTAATATATAGTGATTACGCTAAAAAAATACCTTTGCGGAAATAAATATTATTAGGTTTTATAGGCATATTATAAGTTTAAATACATGATTTTTAGTGGGAAAAATATGGAGTTCCGTGATTTACTTAGCTTTAAGAAATATAAAAAAATAAAAACAATTTATTTTTCAAGTTAATAGAAATAATTTAAAATTTATATGAAAATAAATAATTAGATAAATAATAATTTAATTAGTTTAGTTAATTAAAATATAACTTTTTAAATTAAAAATAATAAATATTAATAATTTTATTTCGTAAAGATAATTATTTTAATTAAAAAATATAATTAGTATAAAAAATCCCATATTAATTTCCCAGGGGTTATAATTCCGGTTTAAAAAATTAAAAAATCCGATAATAATTAATTATTATAATAAAAAACGTCTATTTATTTTTGCTTAAAGGATTAAAAAAACTAATAATAATTAATTATTATAATAAAAAGCCTTTTTTTTTATTATTCAAAAGATTAAAAAAACTAATAATAATTAATTATTATAATAAAAAGCTTTTTTTTTATTAGCCTAAGGGATTAAAAAATAATAATAATTAATTATTATGATAAAAAGCGGCTCTTTTACCTTGAAAGATCTAAAAACTAGCTAGGTAAAAGGTAAATTTTCAGCCATTTTACTTTTTATTTATTATAAGGTTATACACATGGGAGGTACGTATATATAAAATTTATTTCGCTTATTCTTAAACGAATAAGATATATATATAATTAAATGATTATTAAGAAATTAAACTTCGTTTTTATAATTATCTATTATTATTAATAACCCTAGGGGGTATATTATAATTTATTATTTAGAAATTTAACTAATTAATTAATCCGATTTAGAACTCGCTTATAAAAAATTTACTAAGAGCGTATACTACTAATTAAATTCTAAGAAATATAATAATCTTTTTAATTTTTTAATTATAAAAGCTATTATTATTTATTATTAATAAATATTTAACGTAATATATAATATTAATATTCGGAATATTTAAATTATTAAAATAATTAAAAATATATAAAATTTATTAGATTATTAATGTAATTTATAATTTAAATATATTATTATATAAATAAATTTAATTTTAAAAAGTAAATATAATCGAATAAAATTCATTTATAATATAAAATTAATATTAAAAAATCCAAAGAAATAAAAAAAAAAGCCTAATTATTAATAAATAAAAATACATAAAAATAATATTATTTAATAAAAATAAAATCATTAATAAATTTTATTTTATTTTTTAATTTAATATAACTTAATAAGAAAAATAAATTTTTATTAATTTTATAATGGTTTTTATTAATATATTAGATATTATTAATTAGAATATTTATAATATAATAAATAATATTATAATTTAAAAAGTTATAATTTAAAATATATAAAGTTAAAAATTTAATAAGTAGTATATATTTAGGATAATAAATTATGATTTTTTTTTTTAATTATTTTTATTTTGGCTTTTTAGGTATTAATAAGGTTAGAATGATAAATTTTTTAAATTATATTATAAATATAAAAAATTAAATTTAATATATAATTTATATTATTTAAATTAAAAGAAATAAAAAAAATGAAAATTAATATAAATTTATAGATATTTATAAATGATATATTAAAAATTAATATTTTTAAATTTATAATTTTCTAATAATTAATTAATAAAAAGATAATTAATTAGATTTTTTTTTTATAAGAAATATAATATTTTTATTTAAAATAAAAAGTATTATTATATGAATAAATTATTTATATATATATATTTAATTATAATTAATATATATAAATATATATATAAATATTTTTATATTTATTTAGTTTATATAATTATTAATTTTATATTTTTAAATTTATAAATAAAATATTATGTATAATTTGTAATAGTATTAATACTTTTTATATTTAGATATATCATTTTTTTTTATAATCATTTTTTTTTATAAATATTTTTTTTTATAATTAGATTTTTCTTTTAATTTTAATTTTAATTTTAATTTTAATTTTAATTTTAATTTTAATTTTTTTTTTATTATTTATTATAAATTATTAATTATTTAATACGTTATATAATTATTTATTTTTCTTTAATTTCGTATTTATTTAGTTAAAATAATTAATTTTAATTTATTTTTTAAACTAAAAGGGCAATCCCATTATTAATTTTAAATACCAAGTTATAATATAATTATATTTATAAAATCAAATTGCTAAAAGTTTTTTTTATATTTTTATTATGAAAATTAATAATATATATTATTATTAATAAAATAATTATCTTAAAAATAATCTAATTATTTAAATTATAATTTCTATATATTTCATGTTATTTATATATTACATAATATTTATATATTTTATAATTTTTAGGTTATTAAAAAGATATTTTCATTAAATAAATTATAATTCTAAGGTTTATTATATATATTTATAATAATATAGGGATTTTAAATATGAAAATAAAAGTATTTTTTTATTAAATTACAATTTAATTATTAATATTAATTAATATTTATTTTTTTAAATATTTTACGGGTTTTTAATTTAAAAATAATATCATAAGTATATAAAATATTATATTATTTTTTTATTAAATTAGTATAAAATTTAAAAGGTAAATTTTTAATAATATATAAAATATTATTATTATTTTATAATATAAAATATTTTAATCTAACATTTATAAAAAAGCATAATATAGAAAAAAAATTAAAAATAAATTTTAGGGAATATATTAATAAAATTATAAATTATAATAAAAAAATTAAAAAAATAATTATAAATAATAGAAAATTTAATGATAAAAGTAAAGAAAATAATGTAAAAATAGGGAAGCTTATCGTATTACCATTTTAATAATATAATGGGCTTTTTTTCAAGGCATATTTTTTATTTAAATATTTAATATTTAATTATAATAATTTTTTAATTATTCAATTAAATTTTAATATAATTATTAGATACATTATTATATTTTTAAGATATAAAAAATTAATTAAATTTTGCAATGTTTTAGTTATATTTATATTTATTAATAATTTAAATTTATATTTTTTTTATTTTTTTATAAAAATAG
Organism: Hypoxylon sp. FL1150; assembly: GCA_022495205.1. Classification (NCBI taxonomy): domain Eukaryota; kingdom Fungi; phylum Ascomycota; class Sordariomycetes; order Xylariales; family Hypoxylaceae; genus Hypoxylon; species Hypoxylon sp. FL1150. The sequence continues at coordinate 3,420 of MU376388.1, read as the reverse complement.
CATTTACTATAAAAAATAAAAAAATAACCGGGACTAATCACTTATTTAGCAATGCCATTATAATTTTATATGTTAATAGTAAGGTATTTTATATTAAATATAATATTATTTTTAATATAATTATATTTTTTTAATTTATTTAAATTTATATTATATAAATATTAGAAAATTAATATAAAATAAAAATGATTAAAAAATATATTTTAGGAAATTTTACTAACTTTTATATTTATTAGATATTTATTATTAATTTTCATTAATAAGTAATAGATATTTATTTTTAATTAATATTATTTAAAATAAAATATTAATTAGTAAAAAATTATAAATATCCCGTATATTTATAAAATATAAAATTATTAATAAATTATTAAGAAAAAAATAAGAAAATTTCAAGAGGATTTTAATAGATAGTAATTATTATATTATTAAATATTAAAATCTATTTTTTCGGTATAAATATTATTATATAATTAGCGATAAATTTATTTATTTCATTAAGATTAATATTATAAAATATAATAATTATTATATTTTATAATATTATTAAATTTTAAATATATATATAAAATTTAATTAAATTTTATAAAAATAAAAGTATAATATAATTTTACTAAGGTTATATATAAATATATAATAAAAAAAATATAAGTAATTAAATAAATATATATTAATAATTAATATTTATTTTATTTAGAATAAAATATATAAATTAATTCCTAGATTTTTATTATTATTATTATTATGATTTTAAATAATAAAAAAATAATAAATAAATTAAATTTATAGAATTTTATTAGAAATTTTATATTAATAAAATAAATCTAATAATAAATAAAATAATTATATATTTATTATATATATTATATTATTATATTTAATTATGTATATATAATGTTAAATTTTTTTCTAAGTATTATAATAAAAATAAGGGAAAAATTTTTTTTAAATTTTTTATAGTAATTTATTATTTAAATAAATTTTTTATTTATTTGCTTTTGAATATACTTAGTATAAAAAATAAAAACTTTATTTTAAATAATATTAATTATTATTTTAAATTAACGGGTTATAAAATAATTATATATAATATATATGTAAAATGAATAAATTCTAATAATATTTATTTCTTAATTTTCATTCATTTAATTTACATTAATTTAAAATTTAATAAAAACTTTATTATAAAATAAAAGCTAGGATTTTTTCTTAATAAATATAAGTAATTTTAAATCTAATATAAATCGGATATAACCATAAAATAAATATTAAATGTGATAATTTTAAAATGGATTTTATAATTTATATAATATTCCCTAAAGTAAATAATTAATAATATTTTTAATTATTAAATATGATTAATTATTTTTATTAAAATTATAATAAAAAAAATATCGATAATTATATTTATATTTATAAATATATATTTAATTAAATAATTAAAAAAAAAATATAAAAATTATTAATAATGGTAAGGTTAATGCTTTTTATATTTTATAAAATAAAATAACTATTAATAAAAATAATATTATTCTTATAGAAATTTATTCCCTTAGGCGCTTAAAATATTATAATTATATAGAATTTGAAATTATTTTTATATAAATTATAATTAAAACTAAATATATATATAATAATTTAAATTATAATTATTATAATAAAAATAATATTATAATTTTTAATAAATTAAATTTCTAAGCTAATAATAAAATATTCGATTATTTTTAAAATAAAAAAAATATAAAATTTAAATTTATAATAAAAATTATTAATTTTATCTAATAAAAAAAATAAAAAGTTTATAAATAAAAATATTATAATTAATATTATAAATAAAAATATTATAATTAATATATAAATTTAAAAATAAATGAAATATATATTAAAATAAATTTATTTTATAATAATTATATTAATGATATATATATATATTTTAATTTTATATAAATATAAATTATTTTATCTTTTGAAATTAAAATAAAAATATTTTTAAGAACTTATTATAATTATAATTAGTATTTATTTATTAAATATTATATTATTAAGAAATTAAAATTAGGGGTTTAATTTTATTTTATTTTTATTAGAAAAAATATCTTAGATTTTTAAAATTACATTAATTTATATAATTAAATATATGGTAAATTTTAATTTTTTTTTATTTTTATATTAAATATTACTAGATTTAATATAATAGTATTTATATATATAAAATCCCTTGTAAGATAAATAAAATTATATGGTTTAAACCTAAATTATTAATGTAAATTTTTAAGAGTTTTAATTTTTAATACTTAAAATTTAAAATGGCAAAGAATATATAAATGAATAATTTCACTTGGTAAATTTAAAAGTTAATTATATGTAATATTATAAAAAAATAATTATAATTTTAAACGAATAAAATGGCATATATATAATAATATTATTTTATAAGTTTATTATTAAAATTTATAATAAATTTATTTATTTTATTAAATGCTTAATAAAATAATATATTTTATTTATATATTAATTATTTAATGATTTTTTTGCTATATAATATTAAATTTTTTAATAATAAATATTTTAAAAAAATATTAAATATCCCTAGTAATTTTATTTTTTAATATTATAATATATAATTATTACCTAATATTAATATTATTATTAATATTATTTATTTATTTATTTTTAATTTTAATATTATATATTCCTAAGTAATTAATTTATTTCATTTTCCCCTAGCTTTTATTATTTAATTAATATAATAATATTTTCTATGTTTTTTTTAAAGTTTCTTTATATATTTATTTAAAATTCAATTATAATAAAATTAATAAATACTATAATAATAATATATTATATTAGCATAATATTTTTATTTTATTAAATTTTTATTAATTTTAATAATAAATTCTATATAATTTTATTAATATGAAAATTAAAATTTAATATATTTTTAATTAATAATTTTAATAATTTTAAATAATTATAATTAAATAAAATTATTATTTTTCAAATTATAAAATTAATTATAAATGTATAAAATAAAATAAAAAAATGCGAAAAAATTTAAATTAAATTACATTATTATATAATATTTAATTTAAATTATATTAAAATTAAAAAAATAATATCTAAATATTTAATTTTAAGAGATTTAGGGGGATCCTATGACATTTTATAAGATTTATAATTTATTTTAAATATTACATATATTAATTTAATTTTAATTAAAATTAAACTTTTTATAAAAATATAATTTTATTTTAAATTTTTATTTTTTTTTTATTTTATTTAATATGATTTTATTTAAATTTATAATATAAAAAATAATAATTTCATTTAATTATAATTATTTATAATTGATAAAATTAATATAATAATAAATTATATAATTATATTAATAATTTTTAATATATAATTATATAATTAATT